>VZTB01006364.1:375913-407832 GCA_013397245.1 Thryothorus ludovicianus | reverse complement strand
CGGCAGCGCCCGGGCGCTCCGTGCCTTCTCCTCCGCAGACAAAAGCGCGCCCGAGGCTGGTTTGGAAGCGTGGAGCTCCGGGCTGTGCTCGGGACCCTGTCGGCCCGGCACCTCTCCGCCGCTGCGGCTGCTCTCCTGCTGGGCGGCGTTGGCCTGAATGAACGGCTGTTTTGGAGGAAAATTTAAAAAAAAAAACCCAAAACAAACCAACCCCCCAAAACTTGATGTTTACAAATGTGGTTAAAACAAGGCAGTGGGTCTCGGCAGCGCTTGCTGTGCAGAGTGGCTCGGTGTGCGGGAGCAGAGCCCCAGCGATGCGCGCCTTGTGGTGAGATTGCTGCGCAGGGAGAGCCGCGGTGCCCGTCCTTCAGCCGGCTGCGCGCTTCACCTCCCGCTTGTTCCGTGCCCCCGTAACTCGGGCAGCGGCCGGGCAGGCGCGCAGGGCGGCTCTCCTGCGACTCTCGGGAGGGAAAGTTCAGGTTTGCGGCTCCTGTCCTCACCGGGGGATATTGTTGGGACGCGGTGGCTGTGCGGCTGGAGCGGATATTACTCCTGGGTGAGTGAGGCTGGCGGTGTGGGGGTCTGCTGGATCCCTTCTGCTGCCTGCCAGGGAGTGATCCGTGGTTAGCCAATACAGAAGATTCGGCAGTGTGGGTCACAGGCGTTGGTGCAAGAAGGTAGTAGGGATGCTCTTCATGCATTTCTGGTTTTCTCGTGGCACGCTGTTGTCTGTAGGTAGAGCGTCAGTTTGGTCGTTTGACTCTGTGGCAGAATTTTGCTTGTTTGAATAGTGTTGATATTTTGCCTTTGGCTGAGACGTCCTTTTAATAGCATTTAAGCATGCTACGTGTAACAAAACATGAAGGGCTAAATTACTGGCAATAAACGCAGTCTAACTTTATGCTTTGAAGACAGAGGGGAACAATAGCATGGATTCTGAAAACAAAGTAGTTAACGGAGCAACACAAAATATTATTGTCCAAAGACTGTGCTAGATCCGAAAGATGCCCACCAGGACAGTACTGCAACAATCTGAGGAAAGGAAATTCACTGAGACTGCTCTTCATCTCTTTCTCTTGGAAGAATTCTTATGAAGAAGTTTAGCAAGCGTAGGTTAATTATATATGATGCTAAGGCTGACGGAAGGAGTTGGATACCTAGTGCAAATGCCTGAGCATGTGAGAGAAGCTGATTTAAGGTAAAGTAGTGTCAATGTAAATTGGGATCAGTTGTGTCATTGTGGTAGAAGTTGCTGTGTGGACATCACTTGTTTGTAGTTCTGGTCATGTCATTTGGGAAGAGTTGGAAGCAAAACTGAATAAAAAGCCATTGCTGTTAAAATAAGAGCATCAGGAGTTAGTGTGTGCTTTGTTTTTTAATCAAGAAGGTTGGTTTTGATTTAAAATATTAATTAAATAATTATTTTATGAACCAAGCTTGTTGTGTCAGCATCTGTCTGTATGTGTTTTGATGATCAGAGAAGGTTGATCCTCAGCCTTTTATGTGGGTCAGCTTCCAGTGAAATATACTTTGTGAGATGAAGGGTTGCAGGATTTGTCCATGTATAGTAGTGTCACAGTGTTAGTAAATTAAAGTGGCTCAACCTGGGTTGTCTTTATGTTGTGACTAAATGTGCTTGTGAAGAATGCAAAGTGACTTCACCTAAGATGGTTGTACTTTGGGGTACTTTGCATCTCTTTTGCCCCTTCTTGTAGAGGTCTTGTAGTCCTCTTGCATTTTCAGGCTAATTCACCCTAATAATATTATGGTAAAGTTCTCTGTGACACATGAAAATTGGGTTCTCTCTAAGGTAGAAAGAGTGGCACCACTAAGGACTGCTTTTTCTTTTTTTGCTGAGGTAATTTTGTCTATGTCAGTAGTAAGAGGGATTTATTGACAGAGTTTGTTTTAGGGTAGTGGGTCTCTAGTGTGGGTGAGGTGTAGAAGGCTCAGTATTCTCACATATCTGCATTTGTGTGGAAATAAATGAACTATTGCAGCAAATTCCTAACTATGAGTGTCTGTAGGTGTGTACAGTAGGAGTTTGAGCCAGGTGTGCCTGAAAGGGATCATCTTTTCACACTTCTGTTGGTATGGATATGGTGGGTAGGTAGCATAAACTAAGTTCCTGTTGACTTCTGTGGATTTACACGTAGAAAATTAGAGTTGCTAGCAGGTTCAATCAGATCTGTGCTAATACTGGTGTTTCACACAAGAAATATGGATATTTTCAAGATAAAGATTAGTTTTCCATTACTTTGCACCCCAGAGTGGGATTCTCCTGGTAGGTGATAAAAACAATGATTAAATAAGCTGCTACACCTCAGTGGGATGCAACACAAACTCCAGCCATTGTCATCCAGCTGTTATGAGCAGTTACAGAGTGCCTTTTGCTGTGGGGAAGTTTTTCTAACCCTTCTCAGCTAGCAGTTACTTTATGCACAAGGCATTAATATCTTGCCTGGTTTAATAACCTGTTGTTTCAGTAATATTTTGTGGTATTGAACTCTGTAAGTTATCTGTGTTAGATCTGTTGTTTTTCGATATCATTGACTCTCTCTTGTTTATCTATTTGGAGGAGACAGTAGCTATTGAAATTCCCTGAAACAGCTTAGCTGATCTTAATTATAATAATGGAGTCTACTGTGGTGAATATTGCAAGTGCAAACTATTGTTACAGCTTAAGCAAGATACTGGGGAAAAATTATGTCCAATATTTTCTTATTTGTAAGTTGTGTTCTAATTAAATATTCAATGTTATAGGAGATGGTCTTTGACTCCCAAGACACTGATGAAATGTCAGTTAAATCATACTTCCCTCCTACAAAGCAATGTGCAGTATTCTGTTTGTTACAGTACTGGGAAATCTTTAAGACTGGAAGAATCATTGAACTTCTAATTTTCTGTAAGCTATAGTTTAATTTGTATTCAAAGTAGATAGATTGGTGAATGCTGAACATGTAGGAAGTACAGACATAAGGAAACAGAATAAAGCCCATTGTGAAAAAGCCAAATGAAGTACAGGAAATATAGAAAATTTATAGAATAGACATTTACCTATAAGGAATGTGTTTTTTCTTCTTTTTAGGAGTTACTCATGTTAGTGAAAGTGAAAAAAACTTATTAAATATTTGTTTAGTTTGTTGAGGTTATACTTTGTAGGTTTTGGATTTATTTGCTATACCAGCTGAACGTTTCTCTGCTGTTCACCTCTTTGTTTTATCCTCACACAGTGAGGTTATTATTGTTAGTTTTGGTTACAGCCATATATAATTTTGTAGCACTTTATAGCAAGTCTGTAAGGCAATAGACTCTACCATATCTCACGTTTAATTTATAGCTTTATTTTTCAGCAATTATGGTTAGTCTACTGCTCAGATCAGAATTAAAATTATTTAAGTATAATTAAAATACACCAATATTACTGAAATGATGAAATGCATATGAGCTCATTCAGTTTTTCCTTTCACTAGATTTTTTGGGGTTATTTTTAGTTTTAATACGGAGTGCAAAGCTGTTGCTAATTAGCATGGCACACTGGAGGTGGTCTCTATGTAAGCTAAATGGAGAGGATAGGATAAAGGGGGGAAAAAACCCAACCTGGAGATGTAAAAGTACCAGTTGTGGAGGCATTAAAAAGCTTTGCACATAGAGTGGGTTTTGTTCTTTTTGTTAGACGAGTGATGCCAAAACCTTTCCAGGTCATGTGTAAAACTTCAGAACCGAGTTGAGTCCTGTGCCTGATGTGTGTGTTCGTGCTGGGTGCAAGGGAAGGGGCCTCTCTCTGGAGGGGCACCGATTTCTCTTTTACTTCTCATGCAGTGCTACAACTTGTGCCCTGTGTCAAGGCTGGCATGGGGAGTTGGAGGAGGGCACTGTGGAGCTGGGGGCTCGGGCTGCTCCAGAGTTGCAGCAGGCTCACTAGTGAGGTGTCATTGCCATTTGACAGCTCTGGCATGTTTGCCATGGCTTTTCTTTGAATGCAGAATACTGCAGACACTGATGTTTGTTACGGTTCTTAAATTGCTGAAGGTTATGCGTGTAAGATGCACAATTCTGCCAACAGCATGCACAAATGAATATACAGGTGTGTTTGTGTGTGTAAATAGTCCCATGCCTATTTTTCAGTGTTCATACATACTGTGCTTTTAGGTGGAACTGCTGCATCTGCTAAGGGGACAGGTTTTGAACTTGCAGCTTCATCTTAAGGTCTGGGGCTACTGTTTGTTGGAGTATTTGGCAGTCATGATTCCAGAGGTTTTAGATCTTATCTAGGCAAATATGAAAAGCTTCTCCCTGTGGCAGCAATATGAAGCAAAGTAATAGAAGACAAGCTCTAAATAAATAATAAATAAAATCTTTATTAAACCCATTCTAGCATATGGAGAACATCCTACGAAGTTGTACAGAAAGCTGACTTCCTTGGGTCTCTGAATGAAACCTGATTCATACCCTGTGAGGTCGTGCTTTGTGCTGCCATGCAAACAAGTGTGCTCTCAGTAGCTCAGTGAGGGTAACAGATCTTTTTCTTACACGTCCTTCTTCTTGTATCTGTTTTGACCTATGTCTAGATTCTCTGCAAATGCTTTGGAATTAACACAGTCAAGCAAGGGGTGGGTACTGCTCATTTCATCAAAGTAATGCACTGCACCCTATCTTGAAATAATGAATAGAAACTGTTTAGAACATCTGAGAGGATGTTCTAACCCATGGAATTGGCACATGAAAATATTTTAATATTAGGTACTATTTGGAAATATTAACAAAAATTGTAAAACTAATTAATAAAAAAAAATCCTGCTCTTTAAAACAGGAACTTCTATCTAGAGTTCAAAGAAAAGTCAAAGGAAGCTACACATCGCATGTCTTTTATTTTTCTGGGGTCAACTGCAGGAAGCTGTATAGCTACATTCTAAACCACATTAAACTTTTTTTAAATGTTGATTTTTGTTCTTTGTACTCTTAGAAAAATGCTGTTCCAGAGTGTTTAGGTGATCTGAGATGCCACTCAATGCATCGCCTTGTTGAATCCCTTATGCTTGCTGCTCCTCTGAGTTTGTCCTGGTCTTTGGGATCAGAAGGTACAGTACCAATGGTCCTGTCTGTGTCAGGGGATCTGTAAAGTAATATTTTATGACCAGGGTGAGGTATGTGAAAGGTTTTGTTACATTTTCATAAATCATTTAGAGAGTCTTAACCTGGAGCTGCCACCTTGGTTCAGTTGATGTCTGGAGTACACAGTGTACAGGGAGATGCTGAGGGATTTGAGTGTGCCTGGCCTGGAGATTAGAAAATGAAGGTGAATTGTTGCCTTTCATTTCCTAATAGGCTGTTTTGTAACAGAGAGCAGTGCTCTTCTCTGAGGTGTACAGAGCAAGGATGAGGTGCAGTTGTCACATATAGAAATGGAGCAATTCTGACTGGGCATAAGGAAAAAGAATTAACAATCAGAATGGTTAAACTCTGACCCAAGGTCTGTGGAGGTTGGAAGATTTGACATTGGAGATTCAGAAACATGACTGGACAAGACTCTGAACAACTTGTAACTTTGAAATCAGCAGTGCTTTGACTGGGAATTGGAGGACGTGGCCTCTAGAGGTCCTTTTCAGCCTAAATTATTCTGATTCAGTAAGAAGATTTCCTTCGGACAAAATAAGTATTGTAGAAGTTATGTTAAATATTGTCTTTTAAATTGCATTCTTAGGGCAAAAGAGCTGTTTGTTTGTGGGAGTCCTTTGTGTAGTATTCATGGCCAAGATAATTTAGAATAAAAGTGAATAAAGAGCATGTGCAAAGGAGCAAGTTTAAACTGCCAGGCAGAGTGCTGCTTCTACCTTGACTAGTCACAGTGTTGCTGCTGTATGTTGAGAATAGCTCTGACAAATAAATGTGACACATGTCAAGTGGTAGTCTTTGCTGGACTTGGCTGTGGGAACTGTTGGTGAGTGGTGAGTTCTTCACAAGTCTGGAAAGGTATATAACATACTAAATGTGAAATGACTCATACTTTGGTAAAAAATGTTGAAGTTTTTTTTGGTTTTTTTTCTGATAGGAAGGCTACCAAAGCTCTTTAAGATTGTTTGTTCACATGTCCTTTGTTCCTGATGTGATGAGAGTACTCTCTGTTGATAGAGCTGCTCACTGTTGTTTGTTGTGGCATCATGTTTGGCTGTTTGTTTTTTGAGTCATTTCTGAGAACTAACTTGGGGCCAAGGTGGGCAAAATACCAGCACTATTTGACTCAGGCATCTGTGTGTGGTCTTAGTGATGTCACCAGAAATCTCCACAGATTTGGCCTTCAGACTTCAATTTGTCCTTCAGTTAGTGATGACCAAATAATCTGTGTTACATGAACTGTGGTCCTGACAGCGTTATTCATTCGAAAGATATCTCACTGAAATAACATGAACTTTGCATATTGATGTTTATATGTTCAAAGTGGAAAATACTGTAGCAGAGAACAAGCTGTATTTGTTATCCTGTACCCATGTGTGAGACATACATCTGCCTATGTATGTGTGCAGACATGTTACCCTTCTTCTCCACAAATAAGCAGCAGTAACTCCCCTGCTCTTCCCCCAAACATCTGTTTGGGTTTTTTTTTTTTTTTTTGCAATTGACATTAAATGTGTTTTACCAGTACTTAAGTTAGATATGCTAGCTGTGGCTCAGGCTTTAGGCTCCTGCTCAGTTTTTCAGAAAGACTGTTGAAGACAGTCTATGTCTAATCAGCAGCAGGGTAAGTAGATGTTATCAATCTAGGCTGCTGTGTTTTCTCTGGAGGCCAGATTGAGAGCAGCCTTTCTGCAGAGGTGCAAGGGGCTTGTATAAAGGCTTGAATGATTGCTGTCAGTGCTCTGTAGGATGCACGGATTTCAGTGGCTTTACTCTCCAGGGGCTGCCTACCTGTGCAGGCTATGGGATGGCAATTGAGGAGGCACATTAAGGGAAGGAGCTGTTGCTCAAAGGAGTATCAGTCAGGAGATAGACTATCTTCTGTCTTTTACTCCCTACAGGGAAGGGAAACCGCAGCTCCTTGCTCTGTCCCTTACCTTCTGTGTGCTTTTGTCTTTAATATTAGAAACTGTATATTTTTTATTATTTTTTTAGCATTGAGTTTCAAGCCTTTCAACTCTAAGTCTAACTTCCAAAAGGACCTGAGAATAACTTAATGAAGAAATATTAACATTGAATCTCTTTTACCTGCTTTGTGTATTTTTATCATACTCAAAATGTGCTTTCCTATATTTTGCATAGATTAAAGGAAAAGATGATTCATTTAATTTTCAAATGAAAGGTGAAATGCCTGACTTATTGAGGAAGCATAAGAAAAAGCATGAATATCACTAGATTCAAATGAAAATCTGGGAACAGCTCTATTGATTCTAACAAGATTGTGTTACAGAAACAAAATGTATACAAATCAGGTTGGGTTTTTTGGTTGTGTTGTACAATTAATTTTAACAACATTAAGTGTGTATGTTTGATTTAGAGTATATCCTTGTTTGGGGAGCCAGTAGAGAAGTGTTTTCAGAGTAACATTATGAGCACTAAGGCCTAGACAGGTAGAGCACTTTGTTAGTTCAACACTCATTGCTTTCTACTGCTGCTGAGATAGAGGGAGAAAATTGTCTTTTTTGGCTGCAGTTTCTTCGCTCTGGTAATGTTTGAGACTAGGAAATTCTCTGCTAAAGATGAAGGACAGCAATTCCTTTTCCATTTTTCTTTCTTTTCTCCTCTTGACTGCGGTCTTGTCCTGCTTTTCTTGTTGGGCAGGAATGGTTTGAGAGAAACACTGCCCAGTCAGAACAAAAGGATTGGTAGAGGTCATGTACTGAAATTTCCCCTTTTTAAATAAAAGGGTAGAATTTTCTTGTGTTGATGGTTCAGCTGCAAAGGTGTTCCATTTTTTTCCGACGTTAAACTGAGTAAACTGGGAGTAGTTAATTACATGTGCTTGGTGTTAATGTAAAAATGGTTGACTGCCTCTGGAATTCCCTTTGGTGCTCACAGGGAGTTCTGGCTGGGACAACTATTTCTTGAGATGGAATTGAGGTCAGTGTTGCAATTGGTGGGGTGGGAAAAGGTAGAAAGGAAGAATGAAACAAACCTGAAACACCACATTTGTAGACTTTAATGAAGCAACCCTCAGGTTTTGATTTCTTATTTGTGGATATTGGAGATACTGTTAAGATCTTTTCTGATTTTGCTATGAGTGTCATTGTTCTGGTGATGACTACGTTTACCTCATTCCTTCAGAACTTCATTTTGTAACTGTTCTTTCCTATATTCTTCCAGGATATCAAACTGGCTTAGGTCCATGAAGACTATGCTGGTGTCAAGCTGCTTCTGACTTGCTTCCAGGTCTCAGGAGCAAAGGTACAGTTAACAGGGGTAAGTTAAAATCGACTCACAGAAGCCCCTGAAGGAATTGAAGACTTTAATTAGTGCCATCTCCTTTGCATGACAGTCTCTGGTACATTTCTTCCTTCTGAGTTGCTTGGTCCATGGCAGCAGGCTATCAGTGACAGAGAAAGGGAAATCCAGAGAGTGGAGTCACTTTGAAACTGCAGTGAAAAGTTAATGAATAGAGCACTTACAGGGCAAATGCCCAATGCAGACTGTGTGTGTCAGGAAAGCACTTTGAAAGTGAAAAGTGCCCCCCTGTTGGTTTGTTCTCTTTTTAACTGATCTCTTTGAAAATCTGCTTGGAATCACAGTTGAACTACCGTGATAAAATATGGTTTTGGTAGATAAGGTTGAAATAATACACATCTAACAATTACTAGTGTTGCTGGAAATAGTAAGCTCATGTTGTAGCAAACACAAATTCCCATTTCTTGTTCCATCCTAAGGGCAAAGTACCCTTGGTGCAAAGCCCAGGGGACCTATATAGTCATTAACAGATGGAGAGAGACATTAATCTTCTACCCACAAACCTGCCCCAGCACATAAAGCAGGGAGCGTCTGTTGTGGGGAGCACTAGAGGTTGTATTGAACATGATAGTACAGTTTATAATCACAGTGACAGCCACTCTTTCAATACATTGCTATGTTTTCTTGGTACTCTGTGTCTCTGCATTTCACTTTTTCTATCTATGTACGATAGAGAGTGGCAGTATTTCTGCTTTTTGAGATTCTGTCAGAATTTTCTTCCAACTCTCTTAAAATCTCTCTTGCTGTAAGCACTAGAGTATGTTAGGATATATTTTAAGTACTTTTTTGTGTGTAGAGAGAAATGTATCCTTTTTGTTTGTCATTCAGCCTTCCTCATTTGGCAGTCAGCTAAGAGACAGGCATGGTTAATGAGGTATCTCAGCATCACATTTTTATGGGAGCATAGTTAAGGTTAGGAGTATGTCCAGTCTCCAAACTGCCTAGTGAGCATTCTGTATTTGGAAACAAATGCCAGCTGGCAGTGGTTAAGGAGTGCATGCTTATTCTGCTCATGGATAGCCAAAACACGCTCCCTGCTGTGTGCTTTTGGCAGCTTTGCACTGGCAATATGTCTCAAATGCCAGTTACATGTCCTCCTTTCCTCCTCCTAAGTGTGTCCCATAAGGCTTGATTTAGCCTAAATAAAAATGTGCCTCTGTTAGACTTCGTATATATGGAAAGAAAGAGACCATTTATTTTTGAAAATCAAAGTCTTTCTGAGACACCTGTAGTACAATATTTCTACAGTGGAAATAAAAAGATGATTTATGTGCTTTCCTATACTTGGTGGAAAATTTGCCTTAAATTTCTGAAGATCTGATGATTTTTGTGACCTCAATTCTTAGGCCTACTACACTGAAAATTTTGTGTAATTTGTTCTCAATGAGACCACTGGTTGGAATTTCACACCTGAAATTTGGTTCCTATTGTGTTTAGTTTTTATTTCTATATAAAGCATACTAAGTTTACTTGGAGTTCTAACTGTATTTATCTGATCATTATATTAACTATATTGGTGGTCAAATTAACTGCATTTTTGTGGTCTGAACATAAGCATCACCTCTTATCTTTCTTTTTATTTGTTGATTTGTTTTAAGCCACTGGACATCTAAAGTGGTATGTTTTATTGAAAAGATATCATATGTGTAGGCAGACTGACTTGTACAATCAAGTGTTGCAAATCATAGAACAGTTTGGCTGGAAGAGACCTTTAAATGTCCTCTACTCCCTGTATTTAGTTCAATTATTTGAAGCAGTTCATGAATTGTGATGCATTGGATACAAATTCTTAAGAATCTTAAGGTAAATAAATTCAGTCTACATTTCTTTGTAATTTTTTGCTTCAGTGGCAGTATAACAAAATGTAAAAAAAAGCATAGTTTGACAAAAAGGCAAAACATCGAAGATGTTCAATGCAATACTCAAAGAATTGTATTTAGAGTTAGGTCAACTGTATTAGGGTACAGTAAGCAAGCTGTGCTTAGAACTTGGCTTTAGAAATACCTACATATTTAAGCTTTCTATTGCTTTTTCTTCAAGAGAATTGAAGCAGCCTGATTCCACTGATAGCCTGATACCACTGTCATGTAATGTTCTCCCTCTCTCTGTCAAGAGGAACTCAATTCAGTTTTTTTCAACAGCTAATCTAAAATAGTACAGGTTTCCTTGTCCCATCCATCAACCAGCTATATCCTGAATATCCAAGTGGCATGGGCATCTTTTTCTAGGTACTTGACTGCTTTCATTGTCTGTGCTGGGAGTCAAATCTTGCTGTGATCTGTGTTGATGAGGCACCACTGCACATTGGTTAACTGTATTCATGCTCTAAAAAAACCCTTGGGTATGACGTGCAAAAAAGGTATTTTAGAAAGTAGGTTGCAAAATCAAACCCTCAGAAGTTGTGAAATGTCAGATTTATGTTATTTTCTTCTGTGCCTGTAATTGATGCAGGAATATAGATCTTGCAGCTTTAATTTCACCACATCCTAATTGGATAACTCTTACGTTAAAAAAATGTGTGGCATGGTTGTGGTACTTTGTAAGTAGCACAGTACCGTTTATGTAGGAGGGAAAAGAGTATTCACAGAAGAATGATTATAGAATTTGGTGCTAAGTTATTATGTACATGTAGAAGATAAACAGAATTGGTTCAACAGAATTTAAATTCCATCTCAGCTAAATATATTTGCATTATATAAACCTAATGTGTAACATAACTGTTTTCACTGAAGTTTCTCCATTTATGCTGGTGTTGAATTCTGCCTCTAGTCAAAAAAAACTTTTAGAAAAAGTTCTGCCAACACAGTTTTTTGTCTTGGAACAGATTTGAGGCCTGCCAGCAGTGTTATTTCTTCTGAGTTGCAGGAGCAGCTCTAGTTACATGCCAAAATATGGTCTTATTTTTAAACTGAAAAATAAATGAAACCTATGTAGAAATGGAAACTTTGTTGAATGCCAAATTCTGACCACATTACTCCCTTTGGAACCACTAGGACCAATTTCTGCAGTCTGCACTGTCTTTATAGCATTAAGAATTATTTCACAATGTGGGAAGTACTGGAAGAAATGAGTGTAAGAAAAGCAGGAAATCTGCCAAGGTCCATGTCTTTTTTAAAACAGTTGTTACAACCTACTTGCTGAGATATGTTTTATGCAGATATCAAATTTAACCAAATTTTGGTTATGGCCAGCCACCCTCCATTTCAAAAGTGTTATTCTGTAGAGAAGAGGCAGATTGAAAATTCTTGATATCTAAATATTTAAAAAATATTAGTAATTTCATTATTTTGGCCTGTTTTCCTAATGTAGTTAGACCTATGATCTCAGAGGCTCTATCTGTCAGGTTTCTTTCCTTCCCATTTTTCTTAATTTTTAAAGTGTTTGTCTGATGTCCGAAGCAGAATTTTAAGGTTAGTTTCAGTAAGATAGGGGTTAAAACGGGCATTGAGAAAGTGAAACATAGTATTCAAAAAGTGATTGGTTTGCTCCAGGAGTATCTTCCTTGACAGTAACCCTGGCAAAAAAGACCCAGGTGTTTTGCCTCCAGCAGTGTGAAAGCACTCAAATCCGTTGAGGGCTTTGAGAAGAGGCTCTAGTGATTTTGGACAGTTGTTGACTTTCAGCTTGTGTGAAAAGGATAAACAGGTCTGTTATCTCATCATTCTGTGGAATAAAAAGGAAGCAAAAAATTGTGTTATTAGTCCAGAAGACTTCCTGAATGTGTTGCATCTGGAGTCTGAACTTGGTCTTGTGCTGAAGTCTTCAGAGAAGTTGTACAATAAAAAGAGAGTATAATCAAGCTGACCTCTGCAAGTGTGATGAATGCTAAAGCAGGGAGCACTTGCCATTCTAGCATTTTGAAAGCCTATTCAGCCAGGTAGTACAGATTAGCCAAAAGTCTACTAAGACCTGAAATGTTCACTAGTTTTGATGGCCGAGCAGTTGCTCTGGCTGCGTCACCAGGCAGCTGTGGCCCTGCTCTCCATGGCTGAAGGACTGCATATTGCCTAGCACAGCTCTGTGCTCTTGACACCCATGTGTTTGTAGATCAGTGCATCTGGGCAGTATGCTGGCACTCAGGGTTTTCATTGCCACTTCTCAAGAATGACCCATGAAGAGCATTATTAGCCGTGTACCTGCTTGAGAATTGCATAGGATTACATAGTCATTGATAGGATTACAATAGAAGCTGGTGTGATCTTCTGCCCTTCCAAACCTGCTCTTTTTTGGTGCTAAACTTTTCATTCTGTAGAGCAAAAACTCTTATTTGAAGAACTGAGTTCACCTTGGGAGATGCATAGTCCTTCTTAGACTGGAAAATGGGCATGATGAATTTATGTTCTGAGCAGAGATAGGCCCTTGGCTCAGATGGCAAGTTTTAAACAGTAGCCTTTTGCTTTGTACATTTACACTGCTTCTACTTGCAGTAACGTAATATTTGTTACTTTTATCTCAATTCATAAGGTGGTTCTTCATTTTGTACCTAAAGGGAATTAATAATAGTCTTCTGCAGGCTTTCTGGCAGGGCATGGTCAGCCCTAGGGATGTTTGACTGTAGTAATCTCATTGACAGAAGATGTAACTTGCCATAAATTGGATTTCCTCTTTCTGAACCTTGAAATGACCTACGAGTTTTTGAAATAAATGAAGATTCAGGGTGTCAAAAGGCAGTTGAAGACTAAGCTCCAACTGACTGAATTTGATACATAACTCTTATTTTTATCTTTGCAAAGCCTAATTTTTACTGGGTGTACATGGTATTGCAAAGCCTAATTTTTACTGGGTGTACATGGTATTGGAGGAGGCAGCAAAGGAGTTACTTTCTACTACTTGATTCTGTAATTATAAATACACTGACTTTGGTATGAGAAACATCAGACAATAAGTCTTGGTGATGGTTAAGTTAATTCACTCTTAGAAGTTCAATAATTCATCTAAGAAGTGTCAGCAGCTGGGTCTTGTTAATGGTAAGCCTTTCATTTCTGTTAAATCAATTGTGAATAATAGGATCCTTCAGAGAAAAATGATGAAGTAAGCATTGATTTCCAAATTGGGTGTCTGATATTGGAGCATTAATAAAATCTAGAGCAAGCAGGCAACTAGGACCTCATACACTCTGATCACCTAAGTAGTAATCAGAGAAAATCAATATTTTTTTTGTATGGTGCTAGATCTGTTAACATTTCATTTGTCCTCATTCATCATTGTGTCTATAATTTCATTTTTATAATTGCTTGAATTTTGGGGGACTTAATAGTATGCTTTGAATCAAGCATTTACTGTCAATCTTTTGTGAAACAGATGTGGCATTGCCATATTGTCTATTCTTTGCTAGCTGTCTGTCTTACTGGTTTTTGACTTTTAATAGCAATGGGCAAAGTAAACTCTTATGTATTTCAGATGAGGTTAAATTTTCTAGGAAGATTTTCGAGTGGGCTTCCTAGAATCCTCTGTTAACCTCTTACTCTAAGCTGTGAGGAGCTGTGTTGCTTCTATATAGTCAGGTTCAGTCTCACAGAGGTGCTACGAACATCTCCAGTAAGGTGGTGAAACTCTGTCAGAGAAGAACAGTTGTAGAGAACGTCTCTGGAACAGTCAGGCTCTGACATGGTTTCCTCTGCAACATCTTCCTTGGACTCTGGTTTATCAGCTGCAACTTCTAGTTCTGCATGGTTTGTTCCAGCCTAGCCTGTGCTGTTGAAGAGGGCTGTGACTGTCTGGTTGTGTCAGAGGAGGTGACCAACACTGACATGGCCAGATTCTGGCCTTTGATGGCTTTAATACAGAGAACCAAATTTTGGTGACAGGAGTGTCGGTGAGTGATCTGAGAGGGAGTGTTTGGTGGTGGTACATCTGACCAAGCCATCTGTGGATGGGATACCTGCATACCTTGTACTTCTAGCCTCAGAGTCAGTTCGGTTTTGTAATGCAGTGTGGAGGTTAGACTTGTGAGGGCGAGGTTTATTTGTTTATTCGTTTTAATTGCATTTAAAGGCTGTGTTCAGTGGACATTCAGAGCTGCTAAGTGCTGTCTTTTTCTATCCAGTATTGTGCTTACTAGTGATCCCATTCTCTTTAAAGCTGTATTGAATTGGTATGGAAACCCACATACAATCAAGTCTGCTTGCTGTTGAAGTCAATGGGAGTTGAGGCTAAAACTGGACCAGGATTTGGCCCATAAAGCATAGCAAGAAAATTTAACAGTTATACTAAAACTCTTAAGGCAAATAAAATGTTCTAGCAGGTGTTCATAAATGTGCTTTATGCTCACAGACTCTGTTAAATGTTAATACTAAGGTCCTGCAGAAGCTGTGCATAAGGACTGAGTGAGGGAAGCAAATGTCTGTTAAATGTGCTGTGCAACGTTGTAGCAAAGGTGGGTGGCAGTGCAATGTCATGCTACCTATTAGACTGAAATATGAAAGCTATTAGAGTTTCTGCTGAATTTTCATTTTGTGAGGGAGTAGTTTTCAAGAGAGAACATACCATATAAAAAAAGCCATGTGTTGTGCAAAACTAGAAGCATCTTTGTCAGTGTGTGCACTTTTCTTGGATGTATGCAGAGCTTATTAAGGACAATTGCTAACATACTATATTAGCAGTAAATTTAAAATAAGACAATACTTGTGAGGAAAATAATGGCTGAGAAGCAGTTTTATTTTTTTGGATATTTCATTTTCATTGAATTGTATTTTTTTCATGCCTTAGATGAACCCACAGGCAGACGTCCTAACATGACTTAAAACTTGGCAGGATTTTGTATTTAGATTTCTGTCGCAGGTTAACTGTTAATATTTTTTTTTTAAATTTATATCCATCACTTCACCATCAAAGCACAGTGAGGTCCATTTTAGATTTCCAGGAGCTTTCTGGTCTTCCTCCTTTCTGGCTTCTAGGAGAAGCATCTGTTGACTTTTTCAGCAGATTTCACATCATGCTTTGAAATCTGGTAGTTCATACTGGCTTGGTTTCTTCTAGCAGTTAATTTCATTAGGATTTAGGTCAAACCCACAGGACACAAAAAAAGAAATCTGAATGTACTGGAGTCAGTTTCTAAAATGACACCATGAATGGGACAGTCATTGTTAGAATGTGTTTTGTTGGTGTCTGAGTAATTGACTTAGTTGTCATCTCATCAACTCTCAGTCATTGTGTTGTGGGATAAAAGCAACCACATTCTACAGAAATACTCTCTTTCACCATTAGCAGCAAGATGACTGGGTGAGGGGAGGTCTTCCACATTTAGATATACAAAGTAGCAAGCAGCATCTCAGCCCTTCTTGTAGTGCTTATGTTTCAGTGTCCACATAATGTCAGGCTCTTCCGTTGTTGCCTTGGTGTTGTCCTCGTGTTTATTCCTGGCAGTGCTTTTTTTTTTTTTTTTGCTTCTATGTTCTGTGTGCCAGATTATTTTGATGTGATCTCTTCTCTGTGATGACCATCTACCGGGCCTGCAGGAATGTCCTTCAGTCATGTCGGGGGAGGTTTAGGTTGGATATTAAATAAAAGGTTTTCCACCCAGTGGGTGGTTGGGCACTGGAACAGGCTCCCCAGGTGGCAGCACCAAGCCTTGCAGAGCTCAGGAAGTGTTTGGACAGTGCTCTCAGGCACGGGGTGGGATGCTTGGGGTGTCCTGGGCAGAGTCAGGAGCTGGACTTGATGATCCTTGGGGGTCCCTTCCAACTGAGAATGTTCTGTGAAAAACTCACTTTGTTCTACCTTGTTGTAAAAAGGATCGAAGCATGCACTTACATGAGGGAATTATCATAACTTGCTTTCTTAACAAAATCACAGGGACTGCTTAGTTTTCTCCTCTGTAGTAATGCTGCACTGGTGTGCTCATGGACTTTAAAAGCAAGGCTGATGGCCATCATCAGCCAGCAGACTGGGAGCTCCTATGTAGGGTATACCTTTTCTTTTGGTCCTTCTAGAACAAGGAGGCCTAGTAGAGAAGCAGAGTGAGGGAAGATTAGAAACTGTTTTAATCAAGTGGAAAATATGTTAGTGCTTCTCTTGTAAGTAGTGGCACTTCCAGAATAGTGATATTCATGCAGAACTTTTAATCCCTGCAGTACATTACAAATGCATTGTCTGAGAATTAAATGTTAATTGAGGCCATTATTTGATGAGTGGACTATTTATATAGTAAAGTTATTTGAAGTAATGGGCCATGAATGCATTTTGTTTATTATCTTTCCCTATGCTCATTCTTCAATACTTTGTCTTATCACAGAGCAGGCATTTTAAAATGGAAGGCTCTCCAGTGACAAAGATTTGCAATGTACAGTGTGCTACTTATAAATAGTGTGTTTTGTAGATTTTGAGAACAAAACAGCATACATTTGAAGCCTTTGGAAGATTGAGGTTTCAGGTAAATTTCGAACCATTGAGAAAAATAAAAAATGAAGAAGAAGGAGGTATTTTTTTTGTCTTTAGAAACTCGCATGGTTCAAGTACTTTAATGGTCTTCTCCAGTTTGGAGATGAGAAACTAGGGAAAGGAAAATGATTTACTTTGTCTGGGATTATGACGGAAGTCTGGCAGACAAGGAAATTAAATTGAGATCCCCTAAATGTCAGGCCAGCTCCATAAATGCTAAAATATCCTTCCTTTCTTGTCAAAAATGTCTGTCAGAAATGTATACTAAAGTTTACATTTTGTAGGACTTCCATAGGACAACTGCTTTGTGGCCTCCAGGGTGTGAATACACACGAAAAAAAAAAATCACTCTTTGAAGTTGAAAGTATTTTATCTATTATTAAATCTGAAAAAAAGATAGCACAAAGCCAACATACTTTTAATAATATTTTGGATTTCCTTCTGTAATTGTTTAATGGAATTAATATGAATATTTTAGCTATAAAGTTGGACAGCTGCAGCAGGATGTGATTTAACCAGGATACTGACTCTTCTTTCAATGCATTCTGGCAAACCTTACAATACACAATGTTATAAAAGTCCACTTATCTGTCATGGAGCTCTCATACACTTCCTACATTTACAGTTATTTATCCTGTTGGATTTTTTTTTTTTCCCCTCTAAAAGCCAAGTTGGAATTGCTCTTCAGTTCTTGGCTATGATAAAATTCAGTTCAAGGAGAAAACCTTCCAGAAGTTTCCCTCTTGTGAAAGATGCTGGGATTTGAACATGAGCAGTGGTACCTGACCAAGGGCAGCAGTGTGTAGCTGTACTACCCATTTGTTCACCACATCTTCAATACTGCTAAACCACTGCCTTTGCTGTTCAGTCTTTTGCTGGTTGGATCCAATCTCTGATTTAGATACTTTTTGTCCAATAAGGGAAAAGTGGAGTCATAGAATGGTTTGGATTAGAAGGTACCTGGGAGATTGTTTGGTCCCAACTCCCCTGCCATGGGCAGAGATGCCTTCCACTAAATCACACCTCTCAAAGCCCCATCCAACCTGGCCCTGAACACTCTCTGGACAATCCTTTCCAGTGCCTCACCACTCTCACAGTAAAGATTTTCTTCCTCTAATCTAAATCTGCCTTCTTTCAGTATAAAGTCATCACCTTTTGTCCTGTCACCACATGTCCCTGTGAAAACTTCCTCTCCATCTCTCTTGTAGGCCACCTCTGTGTACTGGAAGGTGCTCTGAGGTCTCTGTGGAGCCTCATCTTCTCCAGGCTGAACAACCTCAGCTGTCTCAGCCTGTCATTACAGGAGAGGTGCTCCAGCCCTCTTATCCTCTTCCTTATGTTGGGGGCCCTGGAGCTGCCCACAGTGCTCTGGGTGGGGTCAGAAGAGAAGGGGAGAATCAGTTGCCTGCCAATCTGTGCTAACTCTCACTTTCTAGTAGGAACTGTTTGGATTTAGTTTCTGGTCTGCAACGTGCTTGTGAACTTCTGTAACAGTTTATCATTCTTCATTGCATTGTATTTAGGCTCTGGACTTTAGAGTATTGCCAAATAAACACAGCAGAAGAGCTGATTTCATAAATGGGGGATTATTGTACTTATATAATTACTGTCTGCTAATGATACAGAGAGAATATGAATGTTTAATGAGTTTCCAAAGCCATTGGGTTGACCTGATGATCTGCAGCAGGGACATGATGTTGGGTGTGTTGCTTTGTGCCATGCTGGGGGCAGCAGCTGGGAGAGCCAGCATCTCAGCCAGCTCCTGGGGTCGTTGGATGTGGTGCATGCCAGTGGGACTCTGCCAAGCATTAAATTCTGTCTCAATAGCTGGGACAGGTTTGTGAATTCCAGTCAAATACAAAATTGAGTACCGTTTCTCTTTTTCTATGGTGCTGCTTTCTGCCCCTTGATAATTGTGTGTTGTCCAGAGTTGTGTATCTGGGAATGCTTGCAGGGCTCTTGCAGGCCACCAGGTTCAGTCTGGAGACAGCAGGCTATAGCAAGCAAAGAACTGTGATAAATGATAACTTGAAAGAAACACACATGTGAGGTCTTGAATGAAGTCAAGATTGAAGTAATTTATTTTCAATGATTTGAACAAAATGCAGCTCTTACCATTATAAAAGAATACCTCATAAACTCATCCTCTAAAGATAAAAGCTATCAAGCATAAAACCATGATGTTACACCCGATACCAATTACTGTGGTTTCTTAATGTGCTTGTGTTTTTTTATTTCACATTTATTAAATATTTAGATGTTCAACTGTAGATATTTTTAATCAGAATCAGAATTTTCTCACAAAATGGGTGATTACATCATTTGCACATTTATATTGTAAGACATTTTAACGATATAAGCATTTTTTCATTTAGACAGCAACCATAATAAATTGAAATAAAATTCAGCCTTGATTGATGTTCTATGTGTCATGTACAGGGCAAGTCCCATCTATAAAATGTGGTTTGCCAAGGCAGCAATATTAGTAGCATTTGAATGTTTTTCTTATTAAGGAGAAAAATGGTCAGCAACATCAATACCGTCTGCTCCAAAGACCATGGTAAATGGAAACTGCCTGCAGCACATTTGAATTCCACACTGTATTTGGGATGAAGGTATGATGCAGGCAGTGAGATTTTTTTTTTTTTTAAAACTTGAAAATTAGGATAGACTATTACAGTTCTTAGGATGAAAGAGAGAGGCTGATTACAACATAATGGAGTGTACCATATTCATCTCTTTGAAATATGACCTCACTCGGCCTTTTCCATTTTACAATCGATTCTCTCATTCCCTTAATGAACCTGTGCGTTCATGAGTCTTCCTTGGAAGTATGCACATGAAGTATTACAGTAGCAGAGAGTAATTGTCTGACAAGCAACTGCAAGTAAAGTGTCTCTCTTGTAGTCTTGTTCAATAGCATTATGGACCGTTAGTGCATTGGATCAGGTTCCATATTGTTTTGTTAAAAATTATGCAGCCGTATTTTTCTTAGTTGTTCGTAGTGTTTCCAAAATGGTAGCTTCAGAAAACTGGTTCAGCATCCTCTGGCTCTATTTCTTTGCAGAACAGTGCATATGTGTAAGAGATGAGCTATCAGTATGGTATTCCTGCAACGTCAGCTCGCTGGTACCAGGTACTGATGTTGGATAAACCATAATATTATGTTAAAGGAAGGAAGAAAGAGCTTTTTGAGAAGAAGAAAAATGTATAAAGTAATGTAGAGAATTACTGGAGGCACCATCAAGATGTAATTTTTAAAGGATCAAGCATCTAGTATGTGACTTCGATTTTAGGCTTCTTTTGGCTATTGTTGTGATTACATGTAGTAAGAAAATACTGTTAATTATACTGTATGTTTTTTTGTGCATCTTTATGTGTATTTTTGGATGTACTTTTAGTACAAACATGGATTGTTTATATAACTAGCTTATTGTTTATAACCATGGTTAACATGGAAAAACTTTATAGGTGTTTGAAGCATGTATTTGTGTAGGTATAGTTTTATTATCAACTCAAAGCTGTCTACCTTTCCAAGTTGCTACAAAATACGAAGCCACCCACTGGGTGAAACTCACAAATACCAAATACTCTGGGTGGTACCCAGAATGAGATGGCAAACATACAGCCTGCTCTGATCACCACTGGGAAATCAGGAGAGCAGGGATTGTGGGAGAGACTGCTGCATACCCCAGTCTCACTCTGTGCCCAGAAAAAATTTGCAGAGCCCTAGAAGCCTTTGTAATGACAATTTCATTGAAATTCTAAGCATTTGATGTATTGCCACCAGCACTGATCTGATAAAAGTGACGATGAAATAAAGATTGAGCTCAGAGAGGAGCAACAGTTCTGTCTGTTATGTCAAAAAAGATAATTCATCATGTTAGGAAGTAGCATTTCCCTTTGATTAGACCGAAGTCATTGTCCAAAGGTGTGAAAATGGCCTGGCCAACAGACCTGCTCTGGTTGTGAACTATTGCTCTGCCTAGATACAAGAAATAAGTAAAACAAACCTTAATTCTATGAAACACAAGACAGAGGAAACCCTTAAGTTTTGGATCACACTAGGCTTATTAAAACTTTGTATATTACATATGTAAAAGTGTTTTTTCCTTCTGAAGTCCAAAATCTTCTCCTTTTCAAATCATCGTTCACTTTTGGTGAAACTGATCTTCCTGAGCAGTATGATCTAAGTTTATTGCAAACACTTCAGTGGTTGCTTTTCCACTTGTCTTTTCTCTTAAACCTGATATATAGGACTATGGACCTAGTTAGTTTTTAGGTACTTTGTATTAGTGTAGCTGACTCTGCAGGTGAAATCAGCTTTTCCCCTTTTTTAACTGAAAACTTGGAACACTATATCCTTTTGTTGTTTGTTTCATTGAAGGATCCTGCAGTTAGATGTCAGGATATTTCATTGTAATAGGAAGTTCATCTGTAGTATTAGGCTTTTGCTGAAAATTGAGGTGGTGGGAATGTTTTGTTTTTTAAGTGTAAGAATGAAAACTTAAGCTAAGAAGTTGCCATTTTTGTTGTCTGGGAAATTGTGATCTGGATGGTTGCAAATTTGACCAATATATTTCACCCAGTTTATTGCCAGTTCTTTATTCTATAGTTGATATTGCTTGCACAGGAATGAGACTTCTACCAAGCCAAGAGCTTGGTCTTGCAGCAAGTGGTCTTTCCTGGAGGAGTCCCAAGCAATGTGCAGCAGAACAATGTGCTAGGACATTGACCATCACCTGCTTCAGGACATAAACTCTGCTTATGGTAATTTTTAATGTTTCAGCATTTTCATTGTTTCATCATTCATGTAACAAATGTGCACTTCTGTTTCCAGCATCTTGATGTATGAATTGACTGGAGGCCCATTCAGAAAGCATATGGTCAGTGGGGGAACTTAATGTGTGTGGTTGGTGATGAGATCCAAGCCACAGTGCATGTCAGTGGGACTGAATGTGTATTTAGTTGAGGCTTTCCATGAGTAAGAATGGTTTCATGCTGAAATGCCTCTGAGTAATGAAGAATGAAATGCTCTCCTTAATACTGTATTGTATGCTCTTCAGAGAACTTGGGGATGAGTTCTTAACCTCTGTTACTGCTGAAGGAAAGGGAACTGTTTGCTTGTCTCAATCTGACCAGAACTGTATTATAGTAGGTCCTCAGAAAACAGACTGTGAAGAATCTGTATCTCTGTCCTGAATCAGTATCTCTGTCCTGAATCAGTATCTCTGTCCTGAATCAGTATCTCTGTCCTGTCCATGTTACTGCAGCTGCCCGGGAGGGCAGTTGGAGAGCCTGATCTATGTCCTCGTGAGCAATTTGTTATTAAGAAGACTTAGGGGGACTTTTGGTTAAGGTCCATCTTTCAGAAGATTCACATGTACTTAGATAATTCACATTTTGTATTTAGGAGAAAGCAAGAAAAAGGATTCATTATTTTTCTACAGAAATTCTTAACAATGATGTTCAAGGATCAAATGCACAAAGGCTTCCTTATTCTCTCCAGAGAATTAAAAATACAGTTCTTTTGGTCTCCAAGTACTTTTCAGTTGAGATAAAATTAAAAGGCTGTATGTATTTGCTTATTTGTTTTCTGATTTTTACTAGTTCATAAGGGTAATGCATTTTAAGGTTTTTACTTTGCAGTCACAGGGCTGAGAAAATTACTATTTTAGGATGTGTTAAGTTGTAGCAGTACAATAAAAATTGTAGACAGAGATTGGCAGAGAGTTGGCATTTCACTAGATGAAGTCTGAGGGACCAATCCATGGTTGCAAAGTGACAGTTCAATGAAGAAAGGAAGCTACATATTTGGAGCCAATCTGACTTTTACATCCAGTTTTTACTATATTGATCCACTCTAGAAATGAATTAATGTACCATTCTTTTTCTAAAATATTCAATTCAGAATTGAATATTCTTAAGCTTTTTATGGTTGCACAGTCTGCATTTTAAGTTACTGGATGGCTTTGCTTCCCAGTTTCAGTAATGTTTGTGGTTTGCTACCTCCACTTGCGATGTTTTAAAGCTTTTGCTGGTAATAAGTACTAGAAAGGTGAAATATATTACCTCCTTGGATGTATTCAGATGCTGAGCTTATATCTTTGCTTATAGCTTAAAGCTATTTTAGAATTAGAAGGTTGTAAGATAGAAATGAATGTATGATACTGTGCCTGTAGAATAAAAAGATTCCTATAGGAGTATTTCTGAATCATTGATTCTGATGATTTTAGACAGAAATGCAGTAGCTAAAATAGCCAAGGACAAGCTGTTTGTGAAAACACGGAAGAAATTCCCTCCTCAAAAAGAGACAAAGAAAAGCAATGAGAGTGGAGTCTAAATGTAGCACTTGCTGCTATAAAATTGTGTCTGACCCAATGGAGCAATATCTGACTGTAGGCTGACTACAACTTAGCGTACCGGAGAACCTGCTGAAATCCTGGGAATGGAGGTGTTTTGCTTTATACATGTTAGGTGCATTTGTGAGCTGGCATTTAAATGGTTACATGTTTGTGCAGGATGCATGGGAGCTCTCAGAAGCATTGCTGTTTGCAGGCTTTTGAGGTTAGAAGAATGCCTTTTGGGACATATGACTTTTCAACAAAAGAAGTGAACTTCATTTGTATGTAGTATTTCAAGGTGTCTTGTTGCCCTACTTTTCGATTGCCCAGCTAAGGACTGAGAAGAAAGAAAATGTATCAGTTGGTGATGGAAACAGCATCCAGACAGGCTTAGTGAAATACTGTTTCATATCAAAGCATAACCTCTCCTTTCCTTGGTTGTATTGCTACCTATTGAAAGGGTTTATTGGATCACAGGATGTCTGTGGCCCTTTTCTCAGTTCAGAGTAGGATTCTCCTGGAAGGAATGGCAAAGAAAGGTACATAACATGATAGAATATAATAGATTGTTATAATAGAGTGTTTCTACAACTAGATGTAAGAAATAGGTACGGGTACAGCTAAAGCTAACCCAGACTATTTTGTGTCTGAAGACTTTAAAGGGTATAATTAGGTTTTTTTTCCTCTAGACTTTGGAAAAGTTGTTACCCAAAACTGCTGTCCTGTAAGAAACATTTCAGAATATGGAATGGAGAAGCATGAGGCAGGCTTGATGGAACTCTTCCTTCTGCAGGAGTTGTGGCACTTCAAAAGTTTTATTGTCTTCTACGGCATGTCCCATGCTCAGAGCCATGTGGACACTTGCAACTTGTACATCATAGGGGATGAATGGGAAGACGTAGAAATATGAGTAGTAGGGTGAATGTTAGTAATGCTACTTTTATGTAACAATTCAAAAGATGAATTAAGGAATGGTATAATTTGTGGGTGATAGAAAGTGAGTTGGAGGAAGGCTGAGGAAAACTAGGAGATAACTAGCAAATCTTAGGGAACAGGCACTGTGCTGGCAGATGAAATTTTGCAGCTAACAAATCTGAGTAAAAACTTCTGAATACATAATTTGACCTAATTGCATGTTGCTGAATATTAAACTAACTACATTTGCTGCAATCAAAATTCTAGCAAGTTAGGCTTTTGTCTGTCTCTTTAGGAAAAAAATAAACAAAAAACCTGTGAAATTAACAAAAAGTTTTATAAAATAATGACAGTATTTTCTAGTTAGTACTTACTGCTTGCTTATAACTTGTTCCTTTATAACACAAATTATTTGTTCTGTTGCAACTCACTCTTAAGAAAACAGAACAAAAATAGAGAAGGGCTACAGGATGGGCAGAAGTGCNACTTTAACTTACAGCAAGAACAAAGAACTGCATTGAAAGACAGTAAATGGCGATAACTGATTTAAACAGGGTGGGCGTTTTTTTTATACAATGCATAATTAACTTTGGGAACTTGTGTCAAACTAAATATGTTGGTCTAAATGCATAAATTCAAAAAGGAAAACTGACATTTACATGGCTAATTAGAATAGATACACTAAAAGACGTTAAGGTGATTGAAGGCATAGTTATATGGCAAAAAATCTCAAGTGTACTATGGGCAAGTTATTCTGTACTTGTGCCTTATAACATGACTTTCATTTCTGTGGTACTGCAGGCACTGTTAAGGCCAAAGGTTACATTGATAGACCATAGCTCTCCTGTGTCTGACTTTCCATTTTGATTGTTTTCAGTGCTCTTCCCCTTTTTTTTCTTTCTTTCTTTCTTTCTTTTTTAGAATTCTTAGTTTTTATGCAACTGCAGTGCGGGGAAAGTATGTAACTCTTCTGTGAATACCAAAGTCTCAAGCTTCTAGTAATTCAAAAGGGAAGAAATGGCAAAAGAAAAAAAAGAAAAAAAGATTTTTTTTTTGAAGTGCTTATTCACAGAAGAAGACATTTCTGAATAACGAAAGCCTCTCAAATATCTAGTGATACATTATTTATGTAATTGAGAGTATATTCATGGAAGTGCCCTCAAGAAAAACAGATTTTGAGTCGTACCAAATAGTATGTTCAATCAAGGATTCACTACACAGTTGTCAAAAGAGTGTTCCAGGATGGAGTGTGTACTTTTATGTATTAACTGACTGTGGATTATTTTTTTCCTTCACATGAAAACTGACAGTGATTTGGATGAGCCTTAAATCCTGGGTTGTGGTGTAGCTTACGTATTCTTCTCAAACAAAGTAAATACATGGAACTTACTCAAGTCCACTAGCTGTTATGAATATATATGCTTCTCCCAGGACAATGAGCACAAGCAGCTACTGCCCATTCATAAATATCTTATTCTTTCTATATGTAATGGGACTCCAAAGACATTCCTGTTCTCGTGGCCAGGGCTGCATTTGCAGAGAAACTGCATATATTTTGTAGTGTATGGTTATAGTTTATGACATTTGCTTTTGTTAGGATTTCTTCTGGGTAATCAGCATTTCAGCCACAACTCACTCTATTTGGAAAATGCAATCCTGGTACAGAAGCATGTGATTTTTTTCTTTCTTTTTTTGTGAGGGAAGAGCAGTGGAGTCACAAACACATGATTATACTAAAACTGGCATGGAAATTTGTGCAGGATGGAAGTGGAGGTGTATGGCCTCCCTGAGCATAATGTTCCCCATGACTCCTTCGTAGATTTTTATCACTGTAGCGTGGTTGTGGCTTTTTTAGTGTTGGAGGATCTCACATTTATACAAAGTGAAACTATTGCTGCACAGCCAGCCTTACTTAAATACATGTACTGTTTTCATCTTGAAAATCAGTAGGAATTAGCTGACACTGATTTCCTCTTCTTATTCAGTGCAAGGACTGGGTTTTTAGCTCATGTATGCAATTGAAGTCTGGCTCTGGTTACAAGTTTCTGTTTCCATTGCATGTACTTATGAATAAATAGAGAATGTACCTTACTGCAAAGAGGGGTTGACTAGACCTAGACCCTGGGGCTGATCAACTTCAGCAGCTTCATGAATTTCCATCCTTCAGACAGAATTTCTGCCTTTAACTTCAAAATGCCAGGTGTTTTTCCCTTCAGAATGTGACCATAGGTGGAGTGCTGTGAAAACTGAAGGATGCTATTGCAAGAGGCAATGCTGTAAATTCTCCTGTGTGCTTGCTTAGCTTCTTTTAGCTTAAAGGATAGCTGTGTGCTCACACTGAGGATGAAATAGAGTCCTTTATTAATACCAAAGAGCCAATCAAGTAAGATTTTTTTATCTAGAAAGCCTCCTGCTGCTTCCCAAAAAACTTCCTTTCGTAAAAGCACAATGATAAATAATCTTACTTCTTCATTGTATTTCCAAGGGATACAGTTTCTTACCACTGCATTCACTGAGACTTCTGAAATTCAGCTGTGTTTGGTTAGATGGGCCAGTAACTCTGGGAAAGATGATGTGCTGGGCTGGTTCTTTACAGACTCTAGCACTGGATGCTTTAGCTGGGCTGTTCTCCAGCATATATTACTCTGATCTGCCCTTCCAGCTGCCAAACTGAAAGAATAACAAGGGTTGGACTTCAGAGGTATTGCAAATATAGCAGGGCATGAAGGGGTACTTCACATGTCTTCCTGATAAGTGCTGTAATTCCTACCTTATCTTTAGACTGTGTGTGAGGATTATAATCATTTTTGCTTACTGTGCATTACTTAAGCACTTTTGCTTAAGTGCTATGATGGATCTGTAAGATTCTCTTTTATCTTTGAATTATAATGAGATTTTATTTTTTTTCTAGAAAACTGTTAAAAAAAGCTCCAACTATTTAATATTCTTTGCAAACTCTTCTTTTTCTGAACTGACAGAAATTAATTTTAAATAACTTTTTTAATGGCATGTAAATTTTTTAAAGAAAGGTAAATTGCTGAGAATTTCCCCTTCAACAATTTAAATTTTTCTCAAAGGTAAAGTTACTGAGGATATGGAGGGGAACACCTTTTCCTTCTTTTTTGAGGAAGTTATAGTAAAAGACTTTGCTGCTTACACTGTTTGGTGAAGGTATTGGATATCTTCTTCCAGAAGCAAGAATTGCCTTATAAACTGGGAAGAAATTAAATTCCAGTGCTGTTCCAGAGCATTTACACAGGAAACTAATTTTAAACTCATGCCTTCCTCATTGATTTTAACAGAACTAATCAAGGACTTATCCAAGACTGTTTAAGTGCTCTACTGGTTCTGGCCATATTAAAGTGATTTTTTGTGATAGAGTACTCCATGAGTGAAAAGCCTCTTAGTACAACTTCTCAGACTAGAGCACAGTGGATGCATGAAGAAGGAGAGGAAAGTGCTCATCTGAAGAAAAAGTGATAGTTGTGGGAGGGCAGGTTTTTTTGGGGTTTTTTTTTTTGGAGTCCATGAATATTTTGTTGCATATTATTTTACTGACATTATTTTTAGAGACGTGCTTCCACTCGTTGGAAACTTTGTGATGCATAAAATCTTCATAGAATTTTCTTTCTTTCACCTTACTAAAAATGGAAGAACTTACAAAAAGTAATTTGATTTTGACCACAAAGTCATTTGGTTATTTTCAGGCACATTTTCAGTTGGTTTTAGTTTCTTGTCCAGATATCTAAAGTCATCAATGTAGGATCAAATTTTGTAGGCCTTTGTAATGCTGTAGGGGTGATATACACTTCTGAAAATGAGGGTCCAAAATTATTTTCAGTTATAAAGGATACCCCAAGTTTCCTGAGAATGACAACACTAATGTTTGTCATTGGTTTTGCTTTTCTTGGTGTTTCTAATGTTAAAACTACACTTCTATTACACTGACTGGTATCTTTGAATTATCATAATCTCACTACAGTTATCAGTAGTATTCCTTTGTAACTATTAAGGGAAACATAGTTTTGTGGTGTCTAGTGTGGTTTTTTTAAGTTAAATTTTAAGATCTTTTAAGAAATGGTTTGTGCTTCTCTAAATGGGAAGAATTTATGTAATGATTTATGTGATTGGAGGGGTTGCCTCGTGCATTCTGAAATAAGCAGTAACACAGCTTAGTTGTGTTGGCTGGGCCATGCCAAAATGACTTTAAACTTGCATGTCAAATATGTGAATAGCCTTTAGGTGGAAAATAACGATCAATATAAGGAATTGAAAGGCTACTAAGATCAGAAGAGCAAGCAAACTCAACTCAACAAGCTCCTTTAGCTTTTAGTGCTAAATTTGAAAGCACAGGAACTTAAGTTTATGTGTTTCTCTTAAGTAGCTTAAGTCATCAGAACCCCTGACTAGTGGTAGTTCTGGCCTCCAGGTTTTAAGATAAATCTGAAAAAAATTCTGTCCTCTTCATGTGTTGGGGGAGGAATGAAGAGAGTAACTACCATCATGCATTACTTCTAAATAACATATCTGTAACATGTTATATAATATAACTATATGTAATATAGTATTATCTAAACAATATATGTTATTTTCCCTAGACTAGAATCTTGCTAGGTGTTTCTTTTTTTTTTTTGCTCTTGATACCTTGACAGTGTCAAGGTCTTAAGGATCCCTTTCTTTTACTTCAGTGATGTAAAGCAGCCTTATTAATACAAGTAAAGATTTGGCTTAAGGTTTTAGGTTGTAATCTCCTTTGTATTTAAAAGTATTTGCATCCTTTTTCATGCTTTGTCTCTATTAAAGAACAGTTTAACAGTGGGAAGGATGCATATCATTCATTTGCTCTGAGGCGAATATTGCTGTTTTCCTGCAAAAATGTCATTTGTGTCACTGCATATTGTGCTCTTAAGTAATATTTAATTCTGTGACCTTGGTTCACCATGCCTTCCTGATTGTCCATTAACTCTCGTCTTCTAGCAGAGGCAATCTGTGCTGCATGGATACTGTGAAAAATGCCTGAAAGAACTGAAATAGATATCAAAAATATGATACCTTGTATGTTTGGCTCCTAATGTACTCTTCTTTTTAATAATGCTAATTAATGCTAAGCAACCTAAGACATAAAAGTCAAGAACTGAAACTGGGTGAGGGAAGGGACTGGGAAGGAAAGAAAAAGAAGCATTTTTGACAGGCACACCCCAGGAAAGTGCAAGGTTGAAAGTACTGTGTCAGGTTGCATCACCTTATCATGCAGTTGCTCTCATTCAGTAATTGAGTGCAAATATGAACACTTTGGGTCTGTTTCATTTCCTGTCACAGCAAACCAGCTTCCATCTTAGGTTGTTGTATAACACTTAGACTGCTAGAAGTGCTAGTAATTTTAGAAAAATTTAGTTATTTGAACAAGACATCAGTTTAGTACAGTTCTTCTTCCACCTATGAAAATTGGGAGAGATGGTTCAGACAGAATTTTCAATGAACTGCAAGGAAAATTTAAATAAAAGTAATAACTTGAATATAGTTAAAATAATAAGCAAGGCCCCATCATGCTGTCTTGCTGAGGGTAATTCTTTGCATTGCATGGGTCTTTTTTTTCTCATCTCTAGATATCTCATTTCTGTTTGTTTGGGTTGGGTTTTTTTTCCCCCAGAGAGTGGGAATGCCTCCACTCACTAATGAAACTCACTAATGATGGCTTTACAGACTTGTCTCTAGTCCAAGTGGTTCCTCTGTTGGTGATCTCCCTTCTCATGGGCTTTTATTTTGGCATTATGTGGAGTGCAATGGTTAAGTTTTTTCTTCCATACCTGTTAACACTTCTAATTCCTTTTCACAACTGCCAGTTTTCCAGCTTTGTGAAGCTCTTACTGTAGGCAAATGTGGCACATTTGGGGCTCACTCTAAGATTTAAAACAAATTTTGTGTCAACATGCTGCTGTTCACACATATAGAGCACATTTTAGGCCTACAGTGTTTTTAGGATGCATCCACCTAACAACAAAAGGTGCAGAACATTTGGAGGGAGGGGTTTAGAGCTGAACTGAGCAGTGTCATTAACTGAAAATGGTTTTAGCTGTTTATCTCAAGTCAGCATTCATCCTTATTACCAGGTTTCTGCATGTCTTTGTACCTTTTACAGCACACTATTAGTTGCTTTCTAACTGAGATCATTAGTAACTTGTCACAGCTCACTCTTAAGAGACATGTCAAATGCCAGCTCTGCTTGTTTAGTGTATTTGGCTTGCTTGGCAGGTTCTTAACCACAGGGTGCAGGATTTTATTCAGACAAATTAGTGAGCTTTTACATTGCTGAAGTTGCCTTTAGGGAAGGGTTTCACTGAAGAGATTTGACTTTCCTACCAACTGTTTTGAGAAATGTATAGCTGGTTCTGTATTTCAGCGCTTATTCTGAAAGTGAATGATGAAATATTTTTGGAGTTTGTTATTTCCTTACTGTGGGATCATTGACAATTTTGAATTTTTCTTTTTCCATACTAAATAATGCTGTACTGAAGAGCAAAGTTGTTAGTTGCACATATAGGCTGTCTACTTTTGCTGCAGTTTATTCCTTTTCCTTTGATTTGTGGGAAAGCCAGATAAACTTCCCAGGGAAGCTGGATCCTGTGGGAACTCTCCTGGTACTCTGCTGGCACTGGGAGCTCTTCTGTGCATTTCCAGAAGTGCTTCACCTGAATCTGTGCAACTGATTAATTAACAATTCATTGATAAGTAACAACTGCTGACCCTGAAGGGATCTCAGAGAAGTGAGATAACCTATTGCCAGCATGTGGATGCTGGCTGTGGTTCTCTCCTAGTTGGTCATTCCCAGTGGTGGGAGGGTGATGCCTACTGCCACTGCTCATAGTGGTGCCACAATTGAAACAGATGCAACTTTCCTAGCCAGAAACTGGTGAAAGAGAATTAAATCTTAGTCCAGAGGTTTTTAGAGTTGTTGGGCTTTTGTCTCTAAAGGGGAAATTGGGTTCAGGTTTGTTGAAGGTGGTCCCTGCTAGCACATGGTGTGTTACTTGCTACAGATGTTAGAGGTGTCCCTGTCTAGGGGACAGCTGTAGTTCTGGAAAGGATATGGATTAATATGGTCTGCCTTGAATCTGTATTCAGCCCAGTGTGTTAATTATAGCTGGCATTTTCACAGTGGGTTTTAGTTTTATCTACTGTATGGTTTTCCACAGCACTGCTGAAATCCTGGTGGCTGCAGCTTCTCTGCCTGTCACTGTATATTCTGATTTGAACTGGCACTGACAGGTACAGAGCATAATAACCCGCGTTTGATGCAATGAGCAAGCATGCCTTTTGGGCTAGATTTCTATTTCCTCTCTATCCCTATTGTAAGGAGAATTTGCATGTTTAATTCTTTTCACTTAGTGAAAAATATATCCCTTTAGGTTTGACAGCTTCCCAAAGAATATTTTAGATTTCCCACACTGATTGTGGGCCATATGTTAGAACTAATTATATAAATGAGACATCATAGAATTGTGACATGCTTAAATGTTCAGTGCTTTAAAGACTTAAACAAGTGCATGCTAGCTTTGGTAAGTGCTAGAAGAAAAGAGAAGCTGCAGGTTTTGAGCAGATGTTAGCAGCTTGGTAGGGCTATCCATTGTCTTTATCTCTCTGTAAGAGGTTGCTGACACTTTGAAGGGTTTGGCAGACAATTCTGAGCTGCCATAGTGCAGGAAAGAAATAATTTCCTTCTTGTACCTATGGATGTGCCAGAGGTTCATTGTATATTAAGTCATATGAAATGTGGGATGCAGATAGGAATTTGCTATTGGAAGTAAGCATTAAATGTGTGGCTGTAGCCAAATGTTTCTGCTGATT
>VZTB01006364.1:204018-375887 GCA_013397245.1 Thryothorus ludovicianus | reverse complement strand
TTTTTTTTTTTTTTTTGTGGTGAGCTGTGGACCTTGCTTGAGGCAGACTGGCTTACAGGCCTGCCTTTTATTATGAATTTGTGTTATTATGCAATATATTATTGGGAATTAACTGTGAAAGAAAAACGGTAAAGGAAAAAAGACAGAGTTAGGTCAGAGCTCTACACTGGAGGCTTAAGCACCAAGGAAGGAATTTTATGAGATACTTGTTATTAATGTTAATTATACAGGTATCATCTCTAAAATCAATTATACCTTGAATAAGTTTATAGTAAAAAAAAAGCCTAGTTTCTACTACTGCTGTCATATTATTTTTTATTGTTCCAAGTCTCAGTGATAGCATGATAAAGATAGTGTCACAGAAAGTATATTGTACAAAAGTTTTGTCTTCATAGTTAAAAATGAAATATGTATGCAGGTTATGCATGCCGAGCTGGTAAGCCAGAATTATGTCTGTAAGCTATTTCTGTATATTTAGCTTTAATGCTGATGCATATTTAATTGCTTGGCCTGTTTTCCCCACAGCAAGACGTGGCTGCGTTCCACTGAAGTCAGCGCCTGCAGTCTGCAGCAGCCCAGTTTGATGTTTGCGCTTCTGCCTGTGAAGTGCAGCGTCCGCATCCGCGAGCGCGGGTTGAGGTGGTCCGGGGGAAAACCAAGAACTCCGCTCTGCTCTTGGGGGGCTGTTTCTGTGGAGGGCTTCCCTGTGGGACTGTAAAAGGAGAAATTTACAATTTTAATGGCTCTAGCTGTAGTTTCTGTGCAGGAATCATCCTCTGTTTTCCCCTTGTGTGTAGAGACCTTCTTCAGCACGATTTAAACTGTTTTATGTTGCTTGTCTGCTTAAGTACAGAAAGGTTTTTTTAATTTAATGTATTGAATTGTTTTTTAAATTATAATATTGCTTTTGGCTTTGACTTTTAAGACCTCACCTACACTACTTTCTGTATTTCTTGTCAGAACACGTTTGGAAAAAGGAATCACAAGAAGCAATTAGTAATAATTGTGTTGAAAGATTACTCTGCATAGTTAAATCTCAGATGCTTTGTCTGTGAAAGATGAGTATCATTTAACTTAGTGTGGAAAAGCACCCGTGGCTTGTAAGTGAGGTTTGAATAGCTGTTTCTTATGAAATCTTTTTTTAGTTTTACATTAATTCAATATAACAGCTCAGATGATTGGTACGAGTAAGACAGGAGGGAGCAATAGGAAAAAAGCTCTAGATTCTTGTATCAGCAGAAAGGTATGTGTAAGCAGAGGAGGAATCTTCATGATACCAGATGTTTATTAGCTTGTATTCTCTAGTCAACTGAAGGAACTTTTTAATGCTGGAGATATTGAGTAACTTTTAAACTTTTTTTTTCTGTTGGACATGTGTCCTATTGTGCTGTTTACTGTAATTTGTGCAATACTGAAACTTCTTACTGTTTCATCAAAGGATAGCAGATTGTTATTTTTTAAATTAAGAAATCCCTTCAGATTATACATTTTCTGCTCAGCTGCAGATTAACAGTTTTATCCAGTCACAATTGTAGGATATATTGCCAGAAGATAATTTGTTCCCTCTGTGTCTCAGTCATGCTTATTACCTTCATCTTATTATATAGTTTGAGCCAGCGAAATGATTTCTTAACTGCACTTAAAGATAGTTTGTGTAGACAGCAAAATTACTGCTCCCGCCCTCAGGATCAATTTGTAATGTGCTTTTATATAAATATTACGTGCTGCACTTCAATATTGTTCATAGTCCAGAAGATAATTGCCATGATGAGTCTTACTTAATCATGGTAAAAGCAGAGTCCATATGGAATTTGAAGGAAAAGGTACTTAATTAGTTGTGCTGCAATATTGCTGTCCTGTCTCCAACAGGACTGCTGGTGCCCTCAAAGCCGTTCCTTGCATGAAGGAAATATTTAGTTTAGTAAAGAAACTAATTGAACATATTCATGTTTTTTCGGGGAGGTGGAGAGAGTAACCATAAAATGAAAATCTAATTTTTAAAAGAAAAATAAAAAAGTGCCACTTACTTGCAAAAATTCACATAGGGAGGGAATAGGAGAGAAACCTAAGTGGAGAAGTAGAACAGATATTGATGGATAGGCAGGCAAAGTAATTGAGGAAGTTGAGGGGAAAAATGAATTCATGTGGTCTTAAAGAAGATTGAGGGAAAGAAAGAAAGGAGAATTGTCAGAATACAAAACAAAATGAGTTGTGAACTATCAAATCAGGCACCTAAACATATCACTCTCTTAACACTGGCCTGCTTGTCTTCATGTTTTTCCTTCTCCTTTTCCCTTCTTCTCCTTTCTCCTAAGCTGAAAAAATAGTTTGCTAGAGTGAGACCAAGACAGAACTGAGTGGTGCAGCTCTGAGATGTCTCAACAGCTTCAAGCTGACTCACTTATATACATTACTTAAGTTACTAAGGAGATATACTCACATAGATTTAATTATTTCATTACTGCATTTCAACTTTATTCTAAGTTAAACCATCACTGGAGCTTCAACAGAGCACACGTCCTTTTTCTTACCTTCATCAAATAAGTGTGTGAAAACAGAGAAACCTGATGCATGATAGCCCCTAATTGTGTTGCCACACATGATTCTTCACCTTTTTTTAAAACCTCTTCACCATTCCTGTGGAATCAACATCAGGCTTTGAAATATTGTTACAAGCAAGCATCAAACTTTGCCACCTGAGCTAAACTGAAATTTGTAGGGACAGAGCCAGACTCCAGAGGGATAAATACAGAGCAGCACATTGCTAAGTTGTGGCTCAAAAAAAGATACAATATTATCAGTGTTCATGTGTTTGTTTATCATTAGTTTTGCTACAAATAAAAACACAATTTCCCAGTGCTACATTGTAGATATGAGATATCTCCAAGGTATCATTTGTTAATTTTAGAGCTGCAGTTTGTTGCTTTTTTTTAATCCATGTGACTTGCATGTGACTTTCAGTTACTCTGAATGCAGTAGCATGGATTTCAAGGTACTCTCGGACTGTATAATGCTCTATCAGATATAAGGGAGCCTTAAAATGATCAGAAATTCTCATTTTATAATGACTTTGGACGAACAGTAGGAAACCTATGTTACTCTGGCACTCTTAAGCCCTGCTAGCCTCATTAATAGTTGTGAATTTTATTCCTGTTTAACATGAAGACTCTGTACTTCTTGGTAGCATGAATGAACTGGGAGCAGTAGTAGTCTGAACCTGAGGTCCATGTTTGAGAGGTGCCCACAAGGGTGGCAGTGGTGCCAGTGTGCAGAACAAGGCTCAGCTGTGTTTTGGCACAACCCCTAGTGAGACACCCCTGCCTGTACCTGGGCTCCTGCAATTATAACTGATTTAAGTACTGCAATTAGAGATGCTGCCTTTGCTATCAATTGAACTGATTGGTTTATGGTACTTGGCATGATTTTCTTTTTGACTGAGCTTCTTTTTTGGTTAATAGGTATTTCTATTTTGGTTTAGTCAGGTGGCACATATTCTGCATTATAGAGAATAATGTTCAGTTTGATTGATTTGTTTCCGAATGGATCTATGCAAAATTTGTCCTTCTATATTTAGTCTGTTCAACATGAGTCACTCCATTTAGTGAAATTCTTTATTTCCTCCTGTGTCTGTGCACGTATGTGTCAGCTTTCCCCAGCCTTATCCTCAGTGCCTGTTGTGAAGCCCACTGAGGTTGGTCCAGGTTTAGTGCTCTCACTGCAACTCTACAGGGTCCCCATAAATCATGCCTTGTTGCAGGCTCCCCAGCACTGATGCATTCTCTTTGACATCGACTGCTTAAACATAGTTAAATGTTAATACCATAAGTTAATACATCATGCATCCTTTAACACTGCCAGGCTTTGGGTCAGTGCTTTGCAGGGACAGATTGTGCCACCTGTACTGGCTTTAAGGACATCTCACTCCTTTAAAAGTCTTCATGATGAGCAAGTTGGGCTGAAGAACCTTTACTAGGGTTGGTTGGCTTAATGTTATAGGTTCGGCATGCTGCTCTCAGCTTCCATTGTTCAGGGAGACTTGTTTTGCTGAAATATGGGTTAAATTGTGCATTTACTTCATAATACATTTAGGACTAAGGCTTACAGCAATTTATTTTTAATAACTTCCACCCTTTGTAACTGTCCTGCCAAGAGGTTGGCTTACTGATGTCCAGTCTTCTCCAGGCTTTAAAATCTACATTTTTGTTCCGGTAATAGCAGTTTTAATGTAAGTGGAAACATCAGTCTTTCCTTAAATCTTCAAAATTAAGTATAAATGTAATCTGTTGGTTTTCATAAACTTAAATGGTTGAGACAGTGCTTGGCTTTCCATAAGCCAGCACAAGATGTTTGTAATACATCCAGAAAGTACTTTATCAGAAATATCAAATGATGAGCTATGTTAAAAGAGTTTTAAGTATTAACATGTTGTAGTAATTGTAGTTACACTTTTAAACTCTGTTGTTAGCTATGTAGAGTATTCTTGAGAGAATATGATGTGGTACAAGTTACTTTCCACAGGATATGATTTGTCCTATCATTATTATTAGCTTTTTTTCTCTTCAAAAATGATATTTTGAAATTATGTCCTTTTCTAGACTGTCTGAGAGTGCCCTTTTCTGTAAAACCACACCCTGTGTGGGTGCGATGCTTTTATTTAACAGCTTTTATGTCCATTTCCTCCTCTGGAACATGGAAGACTGTAGCACCCAAGGGCACTGAGGGAAAGGAGAAGCGGGAAGCTTGGACTGAACAGGCAGAAAGAATTTGTGTCTACTGGAGCAAATTTCTGCCTGGATCTTAGGCTGGCACCCATAGCTTATGTTTCTGTCCTGCAAGGGCACAGAGCACTTTCCTTCTCATCTGATTGGGGTCTGGAGGACAGCAGTGAGGTGGTTGCTCCCTGTGATCACCTCAAAGGAAACTGGATGTTGAGCCTGAAGAATCAGTCCTCCTCTTGGTGTGAGTAGTTGTCACTGTAATATAATTTAATAGAAATTCTCTCTATCATTGAAAAAAAAATTTGGAAGATCCCTCAGGAAATGCATTGTTGCCTGGGATTTTAGAGTTAGATGCTAATAAATAAAATAATAACATATTTAAGGTATCAGAAATTTGAATTTAGTGCATGTGAATGAGGTTATTGGCTGCAGTTGTAATAATTTGTTAACAAGAGTGATGACCTGGCTGTTTTATTGTAGGTCATTAAGATCTTGAGGGCAGACTACTGCATCTTCTCTAGGAGAACCCTGATTTATTTTCATTCACATATTTTTCTGTGGAAAAAAGGATTCAGCTACTAGCTAAACTTGGGTACATGGGCAAATTTTGGTAACTTTGAGGCAGAATTTTTGAGCTGATTGCATAAACATTCCTTTTTGCTGACTTGTAGAAGAGAAATGTGAGGTTTTGACTGACATACAAAGTATACATTGGTAGCCAAGCAGTGACTTGTCTGGTATTGACCATCTTGTTAGGGTTACACAGGTACAGAAGTGGTGCGCTGTGCCATGCTGGTCACTACCTTTTTTGACAGAAGGATTCTTCTATAATTAATTTATAATGGCATTAACTTAATTTTTAAGAATCCTGCTGCACTGGATTTCAAAATAATTTTTAAGGCTATTTTACTAGCAGGTGTCTCTTTTGTAGATAGTCTGTATTGCTTTGATTTACTGTTTGGTTGTTGGTATAGATGTAGAAATGTACTGTTTCTACCACATAACAATGCTTGCATTGGTAGGACTGCACCTGATTTGATGTCTTTTATTTATATATTTTCCTTCATTTCTTTATTCTGGATAGATTTAAAGATGCCAAGCATAATTGCACTGAACTGCAAAATTGTGGACTAAGAGCTTTGGACTAAGGAAAGTGAAGATGCTAATTTAACTTTTTTTTCAGGGTTTTGTTACATGCTAGATGCTGAACTTGTAATGAAAATGATAGGGGTTCAGGATCAACCTTTACTCTTGGTGCATGAGTAAAGCACTAGACTGTAAAGTCTGATTCTTGACTGAATCAGCAGCAACAATAAATAAATAATAAGAGCTGTACAATGGTGTTGAGACAAGGAATCCTGTGTGTGTTTGTGTGTTTGCATGATAAAGTCTGTATATTCGAAGTTTGACTTGTCTAGAGAGGCTCTTTTTTGGGCTGAAACAAGACTTGGATATTTTTAAGAAATCAAGAATTAGTTCTTTGTGCTGAACTTTGAAGAATGTGAATAAAAATGTTACTTACCCATCCCTCCCAGGAAAATAATTCCACTTTTGAACAGGTACCAAAAATACAATTAGCCCTAAAAATACAGTTAACCAATTTCAATACTACAGCTAGGAGGCCTGCTCACAGTCAAAACCAAAACTAGATTTGATTTACTTTAGGGACCAGTGTTCTCATTTCATGGGAAAGTGAGGTAATGCCTTTTTTTATGCTTACACATAATTTTGAAAACTTAAAATACGATTCAGATGTGTAATAACAATATTAAATATTTAAAATTTTGAAAAATTTAATGTATTTAAATATTAAATGCATATGCTGGAGAACAAATTGAGGAGTTGAGTACTTATGTCAGTAACATGTTTTATTTGAATAGTTCTTGTCATTTTTGCGTGAACAGTGAAAGAGGTGTCGAGTGCATACATGATGTCAGCACTGTTTAAATCATGAAGACTTTTTGAAACTGATTTTGTATTTAACTGTGGGATGAACAGCCTTTTTTGAAATAACCAAACAGAAGTTACCCAGTTAATAGGAATAAAAAAGATTTGATTGCTGTACTCGGGTTAGTCGATTTTTCCTCAAAAGGAAAGTGAAATCTGTTTTGGCATTTTCCATTCACAGCTCTACTTTTGCAGGAAAACTAGGGACAAATTAAAACCTGCGTGCATTTAGTTTGCTGTAAATCATCTTACAGAAAGTGTTGGCCAGCAGAGGGCTTCTGTCCCTGGGAAATAATCCCTCACACCGTTATTGCCAGGGAAGAGGAGCTTTAAGTGCACACCTTTCCACAGTGGTTTTCCTTCTCTCATGGTGCTGTGGACCAGCCAGCTCTGGAGAGGATCCTGTAGTCTCCTTTGCTTCCTTCAGGTCGTACATGATGTGATCTCACCTCTGTAGGGCAGGGGAAAATTCAGTTCCTCTGCAGTGGCCCCATTTTAATTATGTTAAATGTTTTTGTTGTTGAGATACGAGTATGAGGACAGGGAGGGATGCTATAAAGATTTTTTGGAGTTCACGCAATGGGATAAATATCCTGTTGGTGGTCAATGTATAAAAGAGTCTATCACATTTTAAAGCAGAGCAAAGATTTATTCTTATTGTCCAGCACAAAATGGCATAGGATAAATCCCACTGCATTGTAATTTATGCCTTTAGCAATGTGAAAGGGGTACCCTGATGTGAGGGCACTCAAGCAGATTTCTGTAATAGCAAGAGCACTGATTCTCCACTCTGCTAGAAATATATTTTATATCTGCTTTGCTGCCTCATTACTGAATATTCTTCTTGACACATAGTTTTGTGTTTTACCTGGCAGGCATTAGTCTTTCTTTTGGCTAGGTTTTGCGTTGCTTTTATCTACTTTATCTAGAATTCATCTCTGTTGCTTACTCTGTAGCCACGGTGTGCTAAACAGCCTTAAGTCAAATATTGCCACATACACCTCTCTTCTTAAAATGCCATTAACTTCACTTGGTGCTGTGAGCCACCCAGTCAGAACTAAGCTTTTCAGCTGGGTGACTGGCAGCATATGGAGAGACAAACTCTTTTGAACACATTTGGTTAAAAAGATAGTGTTTGTTCTGCCTTTCTGTGTTCAGCAGTGCCTTTTTTTCCTCGGCAGAATTGGAAGATAATAGGATTTTAAAGGGTGAGTAATTGACCGACAACCACTTCCAGCCGTAGCATTTTTCTTCATATTGTGTGGCCTCAGTGCTTAGGTGAGGCACAGCCTGATTTCTTATTTCCACAGCTCGCTGCAGTAAATCCCGTGTCAGCTCTGTTGTTCTGCTGGCAGCACAGGGGGAACATAAAGATACATAACTGGCCCAGGTTGGGTTGGTTGGTTGGTTGTTTTTCAAATTTGGGTGTTTGTTTTAGTGGCATTGTGTATGTCTAAGAATAGTATGCACTATTAAGATGTTAAAATTAAATCAGATGGATGCAAAATGCATTTCTATTGTTGATGCCAAAATTAAATATTTTCAAAGTCCATTTTATTTTAATACATCTTTTTTTTCCCTATCCAAAAAAACTTTTTTTTTTTGTTGTTGTTGTCATTTTGGTGCAAATATTTATGTTAATTGGTGCTCCCTGGGCTGCAGAAAACTGAAGGGTGGAGGCTGTAGATGCTCAGGAGCACAGCTGAGTAAGGGCTTTTGCAGCTGAAAGAGGTTTGGGAGCTTGGGAGGAAGATGGCAATAACAGTTTAAAGCTTTGGTTGTCATGGGGGAGGTTTGTGAGAAAAGGAGTCAAATGCTTCAATCAACCAGGAGGGAGTGAATGAATTCTTATCTTTTTTATGAGGATTAATTTTTTATTAGATGGTAGTGGCTGTTTCCATTTGGTCTTTTCCCCTTTTTAGCCGTTTTTTCCCAAGCTTCTCTCCCTGTCTGCTGCCTCTTGCTTGAGCTTGAAAGGTTCTGACACTAAATGGCCATTTGATGAGTCTTTCCACACCATCCCCCTCATCTAATTTACCAGGGAGTGCTCTTGATGTGGGTGGTACCCCTCTCATCTTATCAGGGTTTTATATAGACTCAGCAGCTCACAATGATGCCCAAAGGCAAAGGGCATGTTACCAAAAACATGGGGAAGCTGTGCCAGAATAGCTTAGACTTAGCTTAAAGTGGTCCTGAAATTTTGGGGGTTCTTCCTGCAGCTTAAGAGACTTATTTGAATATACTTTAGATTAATAGGTGGTCAATATAAAACTGCATTTATTTATAACAACTTTTTCAAAAGGTATTTGCATATATAAATTATCTTAAATATTGAAATGTGTCCCTGGGTGCTTTTTCTAGAGACCAGTAAAAGGTGTGCAGACATAGGGCTGCATTTTTCAGTGAGAGTAAAGGGCATCAGAAGTTACTGATAACATTGAGTTTTTTTTCAATTGCCATGTCTGCAGGAGAAAACGCTTCCAAAACCAAAGCAGTTTGTTGCTTTCTGATAATTTGATTCCTTGTGTTCTTTGTTCTGGCATCAGTTCTGGTGTGTTCTGTAAACAATCCTTGGTAATACAAGGATTTGTAAGACTGGTAGCCGTTTTAGTGAATCAAGGTTTTAGAAACTCTTCTCAGATTGCTCAGTTGCTCTGTTATGAATTTTAGGGATTATGCTGGTGGTATATGTATTAGTGTTACGTAAAACACATGCATATTAAATGCAATGTGAATATATTTTGCCTTTTCTGAAGAGATTTAGAATAAATAAAAACACTTGCATCTGAACACTTGAATGTTTCAGTGGAAAAGAACCTAAAACCACCTTATTGCAAAAATGTATAGCAACTGAGCTTTGTGCATCCCTTACCTCAGTGAGTTACTTGCTTAGTTTAAAAGGTCAAATAAATTAAAAGACAAATTAATGTTAACATGTTGGTGAACTACTTTCTGACTTTAATTGTAACTGTGAAAACAGATACCCTGAGGCAGATTTAAGCAGTGGCAACTAACATTGTTATGATAGCCTCAGGAAGCAAGTGTAACAGACAGGATGTTTTGTAATAAAACTGTAAAACAATTAAAATAGCTGCACAAAGGATGCTGCTTTTTAGCCTGTCCAGAGGAAAGGGCTGCAAAGGGAGTGTCAGCCAGACACAGCATCACAGTTGTTATAAATTGCTATCTACTTTTGGAAGGGGCAAAAGATGGATAACAAAGTCGACAAGTAAATACATGCTACATAAATATTCATAAATCCATTACCATCTGCCACATTGTCCAATTTGACTGGGGTGTCTACCACATAAATCAGTTTAAAGCAGTTTCCCTCAAGCAATATTTTCTGTAATGAATGGTTGAAAGATCTACATTCTTGGGTTGTGACTGTAGTTCTGGTATATAATATGGAAAATACCATATTTACCATTTTCTAGGAAAAAAAAAAAAAGAGAGCTGTAGTTGAGAGATTTATATGACTATGCAGCTACTAAACTTTGCATTATTCTTTGGAAGCCAAGCCAGGAAGTTAAATTATCAGGCTTTTTGCTTGGCTAGGAATTTTTAGTGGTTTATTTTATACAATCGCTACTCCGGACATTAAGTAAAGATTAGAAATATCAGTCTGCAAATGTGCTGGTTTTGTATCCCAGCATTATGATCATTTAAAATGATAATTTTTCATGAAATTTCATTCCTTGCTTGGTAAGCAAACATAGCTCACAGCGGTGCTGTTTATTCTTTGCGTCATCACTGTGATATGCCTCAGTTTAGGTCCCAGTAATTCTGTTTTTCTGTCCTGTATATGCATAGCACACTTACGCTTAATTTTTTATCCAGATGTGCCCTCCTTAGACTCGGCTTGTGCAGTTTTCCTACATCCTGTTCTGGATTTCTCCTAATAGCTATGGAGTCGCCGTGCTCGGCCGAGCGTTCATCTGGGCTCGGTTCCTTTGACACTGAGGTGCTTTGCACCACTCTGCCAGAGAAAAGGGGCCCCAGCGAGAATGGGACTCAAGACCCAGCTGGCTTGTCTTCTGTTTTATGACATACCAAATAGATTGCAGCAGGAGAGATAACAGTTGTGTGTTCATTCTTTAATGCAAGAAGAAAGTACTAAAGTTTCCCTGTTTGCTTGCTTATTTATAGATTAAAGCAAAAGTGGTGAACCTTTTTTTATGTACACTGATGTTCCTTTTTTCCCCCCACTCCATTCCTACTCTAGAGATTTGTAATTACTACTGAAAAATTTTATAGTATTCTGATTAAGAGTATATATTAAGACTTGACACCAAGATACTCTTTCTGGTAGGAGGTGTTAAAATGCTCATTTGGGATGGAAAAAGACAAATTTGGAGTTTCATTCTTATAAAGAAACTGGCCTGAGTTTGTATATGCAACCATCTGATAACCCGTCTTCTCTCTGCAAATATTTGCCTCCATTAAGCCAAAGGTCAAATATCTAAACTGCCTGTCAGGTTAATCCTGTGGAGTTTTGTAAATTGCTTAAGTATTTTTAAAACTGTATGGCTAGATGTCCTGTAGTAGGTTAGGAGTCTAACTTTGCATCTCTGTTTTGTAAGAAGCACAGGTTTGTAGCGTAAGAAAGTCACGATGCAATAAAATTATTGTAAAAATAGTTTATAGATAATACTGAAACATTTCTTTGATATGGTAAAGATTCTGTAGTGTTAGAAAAACAGCTGCTAACAAAAACACAGCTTCCCTCTTCAATGGAGCAGAAATTTAGTGTTAAAACTAGAAATTAATCCACTTTGAAAAAAAGTCTGCAAGTGTGAGATTCATTTTCACTTCAGATTAGCCACCCTAAAGATAGGGCATCACATATAAGCTTGTTATCCATCCTTTCAGCTCAGTCATGGAAGGGTAGGGTTTCTATAGATAAGGAGTCATATCATTTAAAGAGAAGTGTCCAGTAAAGGTGGGCTATGTTTCCCCTGGGAGGGCATACAAAAAATATGGTTCTGTGTCTGTAGGGCAGTGCATGAATCTCAGTGTGACATTCTTTGTGTATGTGAGGGGGAAGGGAACTGTGTGCTCAAAATGAAAAGAATATCTAGATTTTTAAGGTAAAATATTAATCTATAGCATGCTAATTCTCAAGTGGGCTTAGTAACAGCTGGGATATGATTAAAGTAAAGATACTTGTAAAAACAAACAACCCCCTCACTTAAATACACATCTTAAGTCTCTGTATCTTCCCTATTGACATGAAATAATAGACCAAAGTATAAAGGTTTGTTTGAGAAAGGCCATTTTCTGATCTAAAGCAACTCTTTCATCAGTTCTGTGTGTTGGATGTATTCCTTTGAGCGTATTTTGTATGTGTTTAGAGGAGAAAAGATAGTCTGGCAACTCTGTATCGAGGCAGGAAACCTATTTCCAGAGCTGCCCCAGGCTTCCTGTCCAGCTAAAGAACTGATCCTGCAAACCAGAGCTGGGNAAAGAAGAAGTAAAAAAACCCAGGAACTTTGTTTTAGTATGCAATTTTTAAATGAAATATTTTTGCTGCTGACCCTCTTGTTCAGAAGATCTAATACTTACCTGCCTGGCAGGATTTTAAGAAGGTCAAATTTCTGAAGCCTCAAGTGCTTTCTTGCAGGATTCTGTATATATGTAGAAGATAACTTTTAACTGTGCCTGTACTATTGTTCCTCAAGCAAGATTTGAGGAAATTTGTGCAAGGTGCCAACCTCTGAAACAGTCTTTCTCTCTGCTCTTGATAATGAAGTAAAGGGATGAAACTTTCCTTAGAATTGAGGTAATTCATTATTATTTTCAAACAGAGATGGCAGGAAATGAGAAGAAAACAATTGCTCTGAAAACGATTTGAATGTTGCTCCAGACAAATTAAAGACCGAGGCAGTGGCTGACCTCTCCTGACAAACAGCTGGAGCCAAAAATGGCCACGGAGTTGTCGCTTAAGGACTTAATGGAGGAGATCTTTCAAATCAAAGAAACAGTAAACAAGGTAGATGGAGCTTTAACAGAGGTTAAAATTGAGATAGCTCAAATGAAAGTCAGACAAAATGAAATTAAAGAAAAGGTGAATCAACAGCTCCGTGTGTGTGAGGATGAATTGCTTACGTTAAAAGAGACTTCTAATCAAATCAGGTTTCTGGAATGATCTTTGAAGAATCAGGAGAATAAAAGGAGGAAAATCAAATTTGAGACTGGGTACCAAGAAAAGGCTTGAAGGACATCACCCAGGGGGAGGTTTTGAAAATATTGCACTGGAGCTGATAAAAGTGAATGCCGAGAGAGACCTCTGCAGCAAAAGGTTGAACCTCAGCTTCCTCCTGGGTGTCTGGTAGGCATCAGCCCCTTGTGTCACAAACGTTGTGCTCCCCTTGTGCAGCAGATGACAGCGGTAGAGTTTCCTACTGTCAGCTTTTTTAGAGCACTCTCACTAGACCCTAGCTGGACACAGATATCTGCCTCTGATGGTTTTACAGCCTCCCTGAATGTGAGGCCTGATTTATGGCACCCTAGTGAAGTTGGGGTAGGTTACTGCATAACAATATGGTAATTATGGAATGAACCGGTTGGCCTGGCTTGGGGCTCAGGAAAACACTTTTTTCTACCACTACAGAATGCAAAGGAGTTACGTTCTGTAAAACTGCCTTCATCTCTGAAATGTGGCGATGACCTATTTTGGAATTACCGTGATCACTGGTAGTTCCCTTTTGCTACTGATTCCGTCAGGATGGTGAAATATGCAGCACGTGAGGAAGAGTGATGGTCTGTGGTGCCTGGCTCTTCACAGATGAAATCTTCCATCAGCAGAAAAATTCAGGATACTCTTGTAGGTTTCGCTTGAATGGGGGTCAGGGAGCTAAGAGTAAAAGGAGTTTGCTCTAGAGTTGAACCTCAAGTGCTTGGATTGCTGCTGAGTAGGACAACTACAAAAAATAACAAGAAAGGGAAGTTTTATGCTGCCGAAGGTAATCGTGTTTGAAATACCCAGGCAAGGAAATGGTGGCATGAAAACTTAAAATTAAGGGGAAATGAAGTTGGACACAGTGTTGTTGCTTACTTTGAATGAACAACTAACTGGTCTTTAACTTGTTGCCACCCTGTTAAGGATGCCTTAATAAGAAAGCTAGAGTATTTCAGTTCAGTTGCTAGTGTTCTGCTTGTCCTTGCAGATTTCTGAATGCATGCAAGAATCTTCAGTGTTTCTTTTCTGATTTATTTTCTTTTGAATATTTTCTTCATTATTTTTTTTCTGGCATTTACTGCAGTAGTTCCTTTTCTTTTGATTCTTCCATTTTCAACTAAGGTGGGTGAACTGCTTTAGGAAAAAATAAGTATTGATTCAGATTTTTAGTCATTGTAATGAAAATATTTTGTTAACCTGGCTTTCATTTTTGTTTTCTTCTTTGTTTCTCATGATTCATGCTGAAATATGTGTCAAAAACTGTCCCACATAGAATCTATTGTTATATAATTTTTAGAAGTTCTTTCACTGTTTTTTCTTCAGCCCAGCAATGGTAGATATTGCAGACACAAATCAGATGTTTGATTTGACCGTAGGTTTTGGGCACTGACATAAATCAAGCGTTCCAGTTTCTTTATGTAAACTAATTATTTGTAGCCGTGTTGGATTCTTGGGCAAAGAGTTATTCTTTTTGCCATTGTGAAGAGAAAGTTCTTAAGTCGTGAAAGATGGTACACAGTAGTTGGTGGAGGCAAAGGAGAAAGCTCTGAGGAGTGGCTCCTTGCTTTTGGTTTGGGGGATCATCATTATATTCTCCTAACAAAAATAGAAGAAATGAGGCAACCAATTAGTAGTGTTGTTGAACGTGATCCTACTTCGTCCCTCTGGTGAAGCAGGATTTTTCCCACTGAATCAGCTTGAGGATTTAACAGTTGGGAAATTCATTGTTAGCAGCTGTGCCAATCTGAATAGCTGGGTGAGATTTTACTCTAGTCAGTCAGTCTGGTTAAAATAAAAGTTGCATATATCTTTTCTTGGAGATTCTGAATCGCATTATTTAGCGGGCTGACGTTTTGTGTGTACCGGTAGTCCCAAAGAAATTGAGAGGGACACCAGGACATGCAGCATTATCTTACAAGAAGGTACTGCTAAAGGTGAACTATAGTGATGAGCAACTGTGAGAATTAAAAAAAGAAACTTGAAATATTTGTGTAGTTTGGTTTGTTTCAGGGAAGAGCTACAAAGCATATTGTGGTTTTGGGAAACGCAATAAAATGCTGTGCTTACAAAACCAAAGGCTTCACAAAAATCACTTTTCTAAAAGGGTCACAAGCAAGGTCAGTACATTTCTAGGTCTACATTTGTAAGATGGTCCTCTAATAGAGAATTCTTCTGCTTGTTTCTTTTGCTCTGCTCTTAACTTGCAGAGTTCAGTCTCTTGAGTGCCTTGAACGTCAACATCAATAGAAATGTTTTTCCTTTCAGTTAATTGGCTTCCAGGTTCGTGTTCCACCTCACACCAGAAATAGATGTAGGTGCATCTCTCCTAATTTGCAGCTTCGTGGATAGGTACCCTGGGTGAAATATTTTAAGAAACTTTCATTGTTCAGATGCTTCTGAAAATAAAATACTGGCATAGGACTTCTTCACCTGGATCTTGACTTTAGCGGGTGAAACAAGATTGTGTGGTAGGTAGGAATTTGCCATTTTTGTTCCACTCTCAGTTTACAGGCAAGTTACCTTGTTCCTATCTGTCTGTCTACCTATAGATGTGAGTGTGTGTATAACACTACACTAGATATATATTTGTATGACATAGTTGTAATGACATTGGACACCAGGACTGTACTTAAAATCCTTGGAACTCTTGTAACTGCAATAGTGAAGAGTATAAGAGGCCGAGTGGTATTAGACAGCTTTTCCTTCCCTTGTTTCTGGTCTTTACTGTGTGAACAGCAACTCTGCAAGGTTTAGATCTTTTCATCCATAAATAAAATATAATAATTTTTAAAAATTTTTAAGACTTCAATAAATTGTATTCAGACTGTATTACTGTAACAGTATCTGCTTGAATTGCTTGCATTCTAGAGCATTTAGGTAGTTTTTTCATAGTACCCTTATCCTGAATTAGTGGCTGGAAGTGCTTTTGAAATGAACTGTCCAGGTTTCATTCCATGGCATAGTTGTGCCCACAAAGTAGGCACATCACTAAAAAGGGCTGTCCTCTGCACTCCTCAGCAGTGGGCTGAAGAAAACCCTGCATGACGTGTGCTGAGTACCTTGGCACGGGTGACACAAATGCCCTCAGTCCAGGAACCACTGACAGCCTCCTCAGTTCTCAGCTGAAAATGCACGAGGGGTCTGACAGCGCTTAAGGAGAGCAAGCAGTCTCTCACTTGATGTAACTGAGTTAATTTCCATCTGGGTATGAGCTGAGGTTCTCTAGATGACTGGAGAGACCGATTGGAACTGCCGTGTCTCATTTGTCCCAGCTGCCGTGGTCAGGAGACATCCTTGAATATGGATATAGCTCCAGTGGAGGATGTTCTTCCAAAGCAATTAACTAATTTCCACATCCAGGGTGTCTCTGTAGACAGTATGTCTCAAAGAAACGGGGTATGGTGCTGTTCTTTTCTTTTTTGTTTTTGTTTTATTGATACAACTGAGTCATTTTGAGGCCCAGCTCAAGATGGACAGGAGATGTTTTCTAAATTATATTTATTGTAGTGTTCATGTGCAATGGCTGCATAATCTTCAGCTTCAGTGAATGCTTTATTTTTCCTCCTTCCCTTCAGCACACTGCAAAGTGACAGCTTGATAAACAGACTAATTTGTTTGATTTTGATATTATGAGCTTTCAAAGATAAGGCAGTATCAGCTTGCATTGGGAGATGTTCAAATTTTATGTCTTATGCAGAAGCACTTTTAAGAATGGACACTGCAGAAGCATAGGTAAAAGAACACTGCCACCAGGAAAGGCCTGCTGTTGAATATTTTTTATTTTAAGAAAATGGTCCGTTTTTGTACACATGCAGATGAATTGCTAATTTTATTCAAGATGAAGGAGGAGAACTTAAATTAAGAAATGGTACTTCTACAAGTCTTCAGGAATATTGTGCAGTATCTAACTGAATAGCAGAGGCCTGTCAAGGCAGACAGCGATGTGTTTATCTGTATTTTTTTTTGAGCAGACTTTATTTGTGTTTCATTTTCCAAGTGGCATTGTAATTTTTTTTGGTTTTATGAGTCCTGCTTTCCGATGTGGCACCATTGCTTGGTACTTCACACTGTAGAGAGAGCAGCTGGGTTAATTAAATAGATATGTCACTGCACTGAAGCCAGTGCCTGCTGCCATTGTACACAGGCAGCAGCCAAGAGCTACAGTAAATAGAGACTCACAGGAGCATTAGAAATGCAATATCAATTGTAGTAAAAAAAACCCAAACAAGCTGTAGTATGAAAAATAGTACAACAAAATGATGCTTTGTGTGCATAAATTACAAATAAGTATAAATAAGGTGAACTGTGCATTCATGAGATCATAAACCAGTTATTATTGATTATGATAAATTAATAAACGGCATTTCAGGTAAATGTTAACAGTGTCAGTAGGGTATTTATAGAGGATTTTCTTTCCCTGTAGCATTACAGCACATTGCCCCATTTTTCTTTACCTTCTTTTTTTTTTCCCCCCACCAATGCTGAAATATCTTAACATGTGAATCCTGTAACTTTTTTATATGGAGGTTTGTTACTGCTAGTGTGTGGACCAAATTTGGTGACATGGTCCTTTGTGAGCTTCCTGTCTATTTACTCTCATACACCATAGCCCTCAATTCATCTCTGAAACACTAATAAAGGATGCTGTGTGTTTAAGATCTGCTCTGCCCTTTTCAAAAGTGGCTGAATTTCAGTTAGTGGCAAAATACACCTTTTATATCTCTATTCCTTGCTTTCAAGATGTTCAGGTTAGTTATAATTACTAAGGATGAGATGTTCCATGACTTTGGGTCATTGCAGACCCAGCGATGTACATGTGCTGTAAACTGAGGAGACAAGGTCATCTCAATGTATATGGTGGAAATTGTTACTAGATTGCAAATTTTTTTTCCCCACAAATGGATCAAAGCTCCCTCTACAGCTGCTGGTAGGGTTACTGGGGACAGCAGCAAAAGCCAAACCTCCAGAAAGGATGGATAAAAAGTAAATCCCAACACAAGCTCCTCTCAGTGGTTTGGATGCTGATTGGCAGATTTCCAAGGAGCAGATGGTGCCAGCAACATTTTGTTGTTTGTTTGTGAACTACTCGCAGCATTGCAGAGCTGGTTGAAATGGCAGTACTGCCACAGCAGAAAATGGGACCAGTCGTGGTGGCTGCTGAATTACACCTTGAAAGGAATTCTTGGCACTCCCTGTGTGAACTACTATTGACCTGTTGTTCTTAGAAGATAATGAAAGAGACACGTAAACATCATTAATTCTGCAATAAAATCTTCCAAAATGCAATAATAATAAGGAACTATTGTTTTAAAATCAAACCCTCTTGTGCATGATATGAGGATTCTCAAAGCAAGTGGAGCTGTCAGATGTCAAAGCTAAAGGTTTTTTTTTTTGAGAATCTCTGTGTAAACAGATGAAAAGCCAAGTGAAAAATTGCATTGCTGAGACTTGGTAGCTCTGGGGCAGTAGGAGCTGGTAAAAAGCCTTTCTTTTGTGGAGTCCTCAAATTCTTGTTTTAAATGCATGATTTGGAAAGCAAACGTGAAAGCACAGACCCAGGTCTCAGTTCTGCAAGCTCCCAGAGATGAGTCTACACATAATCCCCTGAAAGCAAGCAAGTGGAAGACAGGCAGTGGCTTACACAGTGCTTCTCCTCTCTGGCATTCATGGCCACTCACCCATCACTTTGGGGACAGCCTGTCGTCTGGGCTCTCCCATCTGGGGGACAGTGGTTGGGATGTCTGTGTTGGGTAGTGGTAAAGACAAGGTTTCTTCATGTGCAGAAGTGTCCTCTGCTCATGTCCTGCTCATCTTCTGTTTGGAAATATGTGCAATTAAAGCCACTAAGGATATCTAAGGACTTTGGGTGGTTAGGCATGAAGGAGTTCATCTAAACATGTCACATTGTCTAAATGGAGTATGGGATTTGGTGGGGTTTTTTTTGCCTATGATTGTGATACTTAAATTGATAGCTCTGCAAAGGTGACTGTTTTGCAGAACATGCTTTATAAAATAATTCAAAATTGTAATTAGTAGCTGGAAGTAACAAGAAGGAGCAAGAGTAGCAAACAGAATCATTCATGTGGAGGAATGAACATTTGAGCATGGTGATGTGGGTTGTGGGCACATGGGTCTTTTCTTTTCCTACCTGTTTTGTATTCAGTGAAACATTATGGTAATTTCAGAAAAAGCTGAGGTAAATTGTTCCATCTTTTCTGTGGAAAGAGCTTAGTTAGAGAAACCAAATCTGAGCTTCCAAGAAGTGGGGAAATCTTGAGACTCTCACTCCTCAGTCTTGTGGGAGATTCTTCTTGTGTTTATTAGACAAAATAAAATACTTTAATTCAATGTAATTAATTTGTAAAATTGACCTATTATGATTATGTTTTTCCAAGAATCTAACGGTTCTTCATTTTACTTGTGCCTTCCCAACTAGTTCAGCAAGAGATGACTTTGAATTTCTTTGACATTATACACAGTTTGTTATTATATGAAGTTAGATAGGCAGAGGAGAGGCAGAAAGAGGAAAGAGAAGTGTTTTATATCTTTGAGCAATTTCTGTTTCTGGAGTTGGACAGCATTTTGAATTAAAATATTTTAACATGGGTTTTACTACTGTTATAGGTGCTGTAAGTTTCACTAGACTTCAAGCTTATATTTCACCGCCACCCCCCCTTCATTTCACATCTGTAGAAAATTTGAGTGCACTGTCCTACACATTACACTGAGTTGTGTCTTTGGACATGTGATACAGCCTGAGATTATTCAGTGTGACAACACTTAACCTAACATAATTCAGTTCAGTGCACTGAGAAGTGGAATGATAGAATATTTTTTTCCCTAGGATGGGTACCCATCCATTGTCACTCGAATTACTGCAGATTATCTGGTAGGAACATAAGAATATAGGACTTGCCATACCAGATCAAACCAGTGGTCCATCTAAGAAGCTGTCCTTTCTCTTGAGACAGGCTGGAGCTGGGTATTTCAGACAAAAGTGCATAAAACCCTACAATAAACTTTCAAATGTCTTTCACATTATGTTGTAGGTTTTTTAAAAAATCCTGTCAGTAGTTTTTTGTCTGTGCTGTGTAGCAAAGAGGCTTAAATCCTTCATGTTTCCTAAAGCTGCTCTGGAGCAACATTTTATTTTCATGTTATCTATCTAAACCTTATCTGAATTTTGCTGTGCTTTTGATGTCAGTATGCTGTGGTAGCAATGCATTCCACAAATTAATTGTATGTTATAAATAGGAATGTCTAATGTCTCATGTAAACCTCAAACATGCCTTCTATGAGATATCTCATCTTCAGGCTGAAAGGATTCCCATCAGTGTTTCTAGTTCCTACCCTGCAGGATTCTTCCAGTGCCTGTAATTATTCTAACAATTCTTCATATCTGTATCTTCTGCTTATCACAAGAACAGATCACAATATTTAATATAAAGAGTATGCAGTTATTTTATATAGTAGCAACACTATTTTTCTGTAACATCTTAATGAAGAATCAAGGGGAAAAGAGAGATGCTTACAATCAGAATTATCTTTTACATTTTTTATTTCAGATACAGGAGAATGGTGTTAGAATCATTACAGCAGTGAGAGATTAGTTCTAAGTGTATGTTGAACACAGTCAGAGATAGTAAGAGCCCCTTTCACTTTAATGGCCTTTATTGCCTTTTAAACCAGCACTTCTGTAGGTTAATTTATGCACTCCTTAAGACTTTATTTCTTCTTGTTCTTAATCAACCTACTTAAGTTAATTGGGATTTAAAATTATACTTAATGTAGATCTAACTTAGTAGTTTTCTTCTTCAGTTAGCTCAGCAACCATAATGGAAAGAGTGAATTTTTTTACGAGATAAAAATCCTTATATTTGTCTTTGAATGTTCCCTTCATCCAAGCGCTTTTAAGGATTAAAGCTCTCTAAACTTTTTCTTTCATTTATTTTCCTTCTTTTTCCCCCCTCTTCTCATGTGCGTCATGGACTTGCACTTTTGAAAAATTCATCGAGAACTGGTAGTCTTGAAAGCAGGGCACAGTCTGACGTGCCTGGTGTTGGTTTGCATCGATGCTGAGGTGTGTGAGCATCTGGAGCCTGCAGCAACTGCACGCTGCAAATTCCAGTGCCTCTCCGAGGCAGCTGTACCTGTGTGGGAGCCCTTACACACCTTGCACAGGCTCTGCCTTGGCCGGGGTGTAAGGACTGAAGCAAATTAGATGGAGGTGTAGCAACAGTCTGCACACTTTTTAGTAAAAGTGTTCTGCTTATGGTGAACAGCAGTGATTTTGGCTCTTGGGAGTAAATGGTTTCTTTTGTAATGTAGTGTTTGACCTATAAATCTGACTGCAACTTTGCTAGGTTCTTTTTCTACAAAACTGGCAGTCTCCGCTGTCCACTTCCTTAGGCTCTAAAATAAATAATGAAAAGTACCGTAAACACAGGATTTGATATTGATTTTCTGGAGTTTAAGATAATCTGAGGTCTTCAGAGATCAGTATCCTTTACTGTGTCATATACTTATGTATGCTGCTGCTATAAAAATAAATAACTGAAGCTCTTTAAGGTCTAGTTTGTGAAAAAGATGAAACATTTATTGGCCACTATATTGTGAACATTGTATTTCTGAAGCTGAATTTGATGCTTTGCGTCCCATAAAATAAAAATGATGAGATTGAAGGCAGTAATCAAAAGAAAAGGGCTCAATGTGTCACACTGTTGCTAGAATACATGTGGGTGGTTAAACTGAGCTTTACTTCTAATATACTTTTATAAATTTTTAATGATGGCTAATGAATCAAAAGCTGAGAGGCCTAGGAGATGAGTTATTTATCAGATTATTTTTTCCTTCTGGTGCTGTGTGCAGCATCTCCTGGATCCCTCGGGTTGCAGACTGTTTCTAAGATGTGGCTTTACCGTTCAGCCTGTTCCCCGTCCGGCACTTTGCATCTCTTTAGCAAATACCAGGGTAGAGTTCAGTGATAATTAATTTTGAACTTTTCACAGCGGCAGATGTTAGAAAGAGCTGCCAGAGCAAACCTACGCTAATTTCGGTTTTGCTGTGGATGTCTGGGCGCTGCCGGGGCTGCGGGGTGGGCAGCGGCGCGTTCCAGCCCTGCCCGGTCCCACCAGGTGCCGCTGTGATGCAGTGATGCCTGGAGCCGGCCAGGAAACACAGGGATACACGGTGCCCAAACTCCTGATTGATACAAATAAAAAGGCGAAGGAAATTGCAGCCTGCACCCTGTGACCTCGCCAAGACGTTGTAAGGCATCAAGGAAGCCTTGATGAATCAGGAGCACGCTCCTAAATATCGGAGGGCTGTGTGGCTCCACAGAATATTGTACTGGCTGAGATTCCTACAGTGTGACCGAATTACAGCATCAGCTTGAAAAGAGAGGGAAAGGAAATTAGAAGTCAAGCTACAGAAGTAAAAAAAAATTCACAGGGAAGTGGCTCAAGCAGCTTAAAGTCATGCCCAAGTGTAGGCATGTCTGCATGGCACAGAGGAGCCTTCAGTCTTCTGCCTGCCCCGAGCACGGTGGTCTCGATTACACAACACACATTGCTGGTGGCACCTCAGCAGTGGCATTTTGTCTGGGAAGAAATCATAATGCAAATTGAAAGTGAGCTCTCTGTCAGCCACCCAAGTGGAATCAATTGCAGTATGGGTTAGGTAAGCCAGATAATTCCTTCCTGTGGATCCCCTAAATCTCCAAGCGGTGTGGCAGAAGATTGTGTGATGCTGCTTAGAGTGGTATGTGTGGGAGGGAAACACACAATGGTAGATTTAAATGGCCAAAAATAGAGGAAAGATGATAGTAGGTGTCTTTTAAAAATTGGCTGTTGAAATAATGAATTTCTGGGTTGTAACAATACCATTTCAAGGAATTACTCACTAATAAAATACTAAGTAGTAGGGTAATAGCATTACTCAGTGGATCATAGCTAAGTAGCAGTTTTTTAATCCTTATACCTGTTTACACTTGTGCATTTCAGTTTCTCTCTATACCTTTCTGGGAGAATCAGGTTTCTGATAGGTAGCACAACAGTTCCTTGGCAGGACCTCCCAACTTCTCCAGCATTTGACTCTGTATCCCACTCAGTGATGTGTCAAGATGGAGTATCTAATTTTTCTTCCTCTTGCACAAATTTTATTTCCTGACTTTATGAAAAATAGTGTCTCCAGCACTGTGCTTTCTCTTTTTATCAAAGTCCATGATCATTTGAGGCTTCACCAGCTTGCCATGCACATGGTTAGTAGGAGAGCCACAACCTTGGAGGTGATTATATGGGAACTTGGTGTGATTCACCAGCTAGAACATAAGATATGCTGTTGGGACATGTATTTGTAATTATTTATGTATTTTTTATCATAGGATGCTGCTGTAATTCTTGAAAGAATAGGAGTGTATGATGCAAGATGAATTGAACCTAGATTTCAGAAAAAACAATTGATCGTAGCAATAGAAAATTCATTCTTAATTTTACAGGCAGAAAGCAGCTGAAATGCTGCTTCTGTTGAGATGGAGGAATTTGTAGGAAGAACAATTTCTAACACCTCTCTTTCAGGTTGGTGTTCTCTTTCCACAGCTCTGCAGAAAGAAAGGAGCACGGTAAGGACTTTTGAATCCTGTTTCTGGGTATCTTTTAGAGTACATACATCTCCAGCATATTTAGACAGCCTTGCAGGATATCTAATCTGAGAAGGAAAGAAAAAGTAGATACCATCTTCCAAAATGAGTTACACAGACAGCTAATTGGTAGCATCTTCACTTGTGTGCTAAATGTTGCAAATGAATTTTTTCCATGCTAATTTATTCTATTTCCAGTTTCAGGGATTCCTGTGTGTGAGGGGGTATTACTCAGACCCAGTGTTAATGGACTTGCATTTCTTTTAATTGGAATTGCTCATGTGTTAATCCATAAGCTCTCACCATTGTAGTTGCCAGGAAATTGCACTTGAGGCTGCAAGCCTACATGTTACATCTCTTCTGGCAATTATATTTGAAACACTGTATTTTGACAAAATAATTCACGATGTACAACCCTATCAGTGCAACCCTGGCTGCCTGAGTGTAAACAGCTTTACATCCATGGAGCTGGAAGGTCTAACACAGTATAAGTAATTGGACTGTTGAATGGTTGAAATAGCCCTGACGGGGGGTTTCGTGCCAGACCTTCTGACTGACATAATACAATATTCTGAAGACTTGCATTTCAGTAGGCACACTGTACATGAAAAAGCGTGTGGTATAGGTTAATGGCTTAACTCTTACTAGAAAGTAAACCTTATTGAACTTTATCCTGGAAACTTGACAGTGGAAGCTGGCTGAAGTTAAAAGCAAGCTTTGAAGCCCAAAGCAAAATTACTTTGAACCTGAATGTATGGGATAAATCTCAACTGCTGATCAGAATATGTAGAATATTTTCAGCTATTAATTTTATTTAACGTATTTAGTAATTGTTTACTTAACAACAAGTACAAAAACTTTAGCCTTTGCTGCTCTTTTAGATGTGTTAAAGCATTCTGAAATCAGGAATTCATGACTGCACACAGACATCTGGAGCTAGAGGCTCAACAGACTTTTGAAGTCAGTGGAGTTGTTCAGATTTACACCTTCTGAGGATGTGCCCTATGAGATCAGTGCCAGGCCAGACTTATGCATTCTGGGTCAAGTTTAGTGAACCTGGAAGAGTCAGAGGACTTCAGAGTGGGTATTGTTTAGTTTAAAGATTGATTGGACCTTCCTCTATCTATGCTGAGTGCTCCCCATAGTCTGATTAGTGGGGGGGCATGCATTACGTATTTCTAGGATGAATTCAATTTCATTTTCAGCTTTCATTCTTTGCCTTCTGAGAAATCATATGGCTTTATGGAAATTCCCTGCTGCTCTCTAAATCCCTGAGTCTCTTTCCTGTTTCTCACTTCTTTAAGGTATTAAGTGTTACTCAACAACATAGGAAAGTTAGCATGTCTGACTCAGTGTGTTTAATTTCACCGTGTTAAGCATAAACAGTTTTAAAGTGATGTTATTTCAAAGTGGCTATATTTTGCACAACACACTATCAAGCTCAGGGATAAGGTTAGCTGGTATTTGTTGGCTTCCAGCTACATTAAATACTTCAAAACACCATAACCCAAATGTAAAATTGCATCTTACTGCAATACTGAAGAAGTCTGGCCATGGAAAATCTCTAGTTTAATGAACTTTCTGGCTGAGGATATTTGCCTTTCCAGCTGCTGAACGTGAAAATTGGAAGTGTGAGCTCCTAGGATATTGGTCCCCAGCCCACAGTAAACCACCCTATAACCCGGACTGACATGGGAGGCTGCAGGGATGTTGTCTGTGCACTGTGCTTTGTGGGACCACGGGCTCGCTAAGGGGGCTCACAGGAGGTTGCCTTGTGTGGGGGGGATTCTCATGTCCGTCTGTCCTGAGACTGATGCTGCTGTGCTGTTACTGGGCGTGAGGAAAAAGACAAAGTTCATGTGTCTGGAATAGGGTCTTGCTTTATAATCAGAGGGTCTGTAGTGAACTAAAGCAGGGAATTTCCACACCGTGTACACTAAACTTCTTAGCCATTTAACCAGCTTGCTCTTGGGATGGGTTAAAGAGAGAAATCACTGGATCCACTGGTCTTAGACACATTATCTGAGATCGCAGAAAGGATTATTTATTCTGAACAGCACCTCTTTATTTTTGTGTCCATTTTGTGAAGAAGAAGTGAAAAACCATCATCCAAAAATAAAAAAAAAGCAAAAACCTAAAAAAAAACTCTCACAGAACAGAGGACGGCTGTGTTCCACACAGGCATGTTTTCTTGAGAGCCTCATGGGAGTTTTTGTATTAGCAGGGCTCTTGAGTACACACACAAGAAAGTTGGTGTTTTTTCTTTTTTAATATATAGAATATCTGTATCTTCTGAGCTTGTGAATCTGGACTGGCTGATATGTTATGGGATATGTCATGCAGTTTGAACTAAGCAGTCTAATGGAGTGGTTACTGGGAAATGTATATTAGTGAGAACATTAATGTGCTCACTTTATATTGAAACCAGGTTTGACATTGTTTATGTAGCCCATGGCTGAACGGTGATGTTAGTATGAAAGAGGCAGATTGTTTAGCTGAAAGGAGAGTTGAAACTTGTCATGTCTGCATTACTGACATTAATGTTTTATGCACTCAGTGCTTCTAGGACTACTTGTCTGTATGGGATTATGGTAATTCCTGATCAATTGTGTCTTTGTAAGAAAATATAACCACACATAAAGTAACTAAAATGCAAAGTAGCTCTTCATAGCATAAAGACCAATTAGAGGATAGTTTATTACTGAACTGTGGTTTGAAAAGAAAAATGTTACGATAAAAGAGTTCTTGATCAACAAAATGTGAAAGGACTTAACAATTTTACTTCACTGGGATTTAGCTAATGTGATTGTCCTCATTTCAGGGCAAGGTGTAAATCCTTTACATCAAGGAACAGATTCCAGCTTCTATTGCATGAAGACATAGCTCTTGAAAACACCATTACACAGTTGTCTCTGAGAAGTGGAAGGACAGAGGACCACAGGTCTAGGAGCGTTTGGTCCTCTCTGAGGGGGGAAGAGCACCCTAAGAAGGCTGGAGGAAAGTCATCAGAGTGTCTGCTTTGCAGTGGCCTCATACCCTGATCATAAAACCTCCAAAATGGAATGAAAAATAAAAGTGACGGAAGGTTTGGCCACCATAGTTAACACTGATTTGACTAATGGCCATGAAATTATTCTATGATCAGTATTTTGCAGTGTATTGTTCATTTGTTTCTTTTCCTCCAAGGCAGAAATGCATCTTCTACTGAATTTATTTTCAGCGTTTTATTTTGAAACAGCAAAACTGATCTCAATTATGATTCTTATCTTGACCACCAGTCATGTCAGAGCCCAGCCCAGCTCTTTAAAACAAATTCAGAATTGCTTGTTATATTGATTGCTGCAAGAGCTCCATCCTGCTCTAGTTCAAGCATGTTTATTTTGCAAGGTTGATACCTCCTTGAAGAAGTATATTTAGTTACTATAAAAAAAAATTTCCTACCCTTTTTTTATGCTGAAAGGATTCTGACTGAATCCTGCAAAACTACCAATATGCATGGGAGTAGTAAGGAATAGAAATGAAAAAAAAAAACCAAAAAACCATCAAAAACCTATAAGCTCTTTTTGTCCCCCATCCACTCCCCCAGTGCCAGAATGACACAAATCCATTTATGCACACACACATTTACACACAAATAAATGGATGAATAGATAGTGTAGATAGAACGAAAGAACCCTGCTATTTTAGATTGAAGTGCCTGTCACTGACATTAATTTAGATGTAGTATTAGGGAGCCTCTTAAAGGTCAGGTTTCCCCTGGAGCGTTAGTTTACCCTGGACATTTTTACAGATGATGTGCTAAAGATGTAATGCATCTAATAACTACATCTTGGCTTCATCTACTTGATTCATCAAATTCCTTTCTGCTCAATACTGAGTTTTCAGTGACATGTTTTATGTGAAATATTACAAGACAGTATGTTAATGCTGTGTTGATTACAACTGATTTCTTTTTATTTGGAGGTTCTTAAAAAGTAAAGCTCATTTATTGCCTAATGCTCTTGGCCTATGGCTTCCTGGAAATAGGGACCCCTCATTTTTCAGTGAAGGAGGGATGGTTATGAATGACATCTGCCCTCTCCTGGGAAAGGTGATGTTCAAATGCTAGTCCAGCAGCATGACTACCCATGCAGCCAGGTTTGTCATGTTGCTATACAGAGAGCTGAATAATACTTCCTAGTTTCGTACAAACCATAGGTGGTTAAGTGCATTGATATCACAAAGACACTGCCTAATTCTTGCTCCCATTCTGTGTTCTCTTTATAGTACAGATGCTTAATCCTTTTTAAATGGATCTTTTAACTTGATTGTGAAGACTGTAGTTTATCAGAAACCAGAACCGGACAGCCCTGAGATTAATAAGACTGTTTGTTTTAGAACTATCAGTTTGTCTTTTCTACTTGATACGAGCATTTTTGTAGTGTTGCATTTGTGTTGAGCTGTCTGCTCCTGGGCTTGAGAAAAAGAGCTTTGTGCAAAGATGAGGGCACAAAAGATAATTTTTAGAAATAAATTGGTACTGAAATGAGTTGGACGAGAGTGGCATGTGCCAAAGAGCTGGCACTGACAGCCAGTTCAGGAACTTGCCCGGTTTCACCTCCCCATCACTGACTCTCTGTGATGAGTTACCCATCTGAAGAATGAGTTTTAAGGTTTAAAAACAAGCAAATGTAACATCCACCCCCAAGAACTCCTAAGATCATCACATTGAAACAATATATTTGTGTGAAATATCACTATTTCACCAGGCTGAAATATTTTTCCTGTGTCACAGAGCCTGAGCTGTGCCTTTCTGTGCCATCAACAGGGCTGTGAGGCTTCTGAGGCAGCAGGACAAGCATGGCTGTGCTGGACAGGGACAGAGACTAGAGTACCTGTGAGCCACCGATGGGCTCTGCATCCTCCTTCTGAACTGCAGATTTCTCACTCTGTACCACCCTAAAGCGGGGTTGGTTTTTGTCTTCGCTGATTCCACTCATGCGGTTTTCCCTTGCACCTAGGTAAGGACGAAAGCGGAGCAGTAACAAGGAGATATGGTGGTGTGCCCTGAAAAGCACCCACACCAAATTCATTTACTTTAGAGTGGGCTGGAGACTAGGCTGTGTGTTCTTTGTCCATACTTTGTTCTTAAACTCTGAAGCAAAGCACAGCCTCGCCTTTGTGGGTTTTTTTCTTTTTCCTAGAACTGCCTTTTGTATGTATTGGCAGGAAAATAGCATTGCTCTTAAGGATCTCAAAGTCAGTTCTGCTTCTGCAGCCTTGAAGGTGCAGTTACATAAAAGAGAGAAAAAAAAGCTTTTAAATATTGAAACAGTTTCTAAAATAAAGAAGTTTGAATTTATGATTGATTTCGAAGCGATCTGTGTTTAAACTTTAAATGGGAATAAAATAGTGTCTTGTTCAAATATTGAACTAGTTTTAAAGTTAAATGGCTTGAACATAGAACTCTCTCATGGGAAATTGTATTCTCATTTCAGTCTCTGACTTCTCTTGCATACAGTACTATACCTCATTGTAGTCACATGCTAGTGTTTGCTTAGGCTGCACTGAAAAACTCTCATATATGATTTTATTAGTTGATTTTAAAAAAAGCAATAACATACTACAAAATACACTGAAAAAATTAATAAGGGTGGATGTTTTTCTGTGGTAATGGAAATTCAGCAGAATGATGTAAGCAAAGACTTAGGGTAGCTCTTTAAAGCAGAAGATTAGGGGAGATAAAAGAATTAAAAAACATTGACACGGAGATGTGGTCACTGAAGTATGGCACGATGCGTGAGAACGGTGTAATTGGAGAAGATTATTCTCTAGAGCCTGGCCAGTAAACAGATGAACAAACCATTACCTGTTATTGCTCACCAAGACACTCTTAATTTTTAGGGGTGGTGGTTATTCTTTATTGACTGTCCTGCTGTAAAAGTTATTGATTTTGATTCACGTAAGAGGCTGACAGTTGTATTCTATAGCATGTGCTGTCAACTTATTAATGTGGCTGTGTCTTTGGGTGGGTTTGGTTCTCTGGCTTGGCTTTCAGCTGTATAATGGCTAATGAAAATCCTGCATCAGGGATGGGGGGGCGCTGCATTCAAGGACTACATAAAATGCAGCATAAGCAATGCTCTGTTGCCTTACTGACCATAACATTAAGATTCCCAATGTATTTTATAACCCAAAGGGGTTTTCAGTTTCCTAGCACTTGAGGGCATAATTACATGTACTGAGTGATTGAGTTGTTAGCCAGTTTTGCATATTCTCAAAGCACATCTTTCCTTGAAGTGGGGTTGTGCAATGAATCACTTTGATAGTACAGTTAGTTTGGAGTTGGTCAAAGCTGGAGCAGAAGGTGAGCTGATCTTGCTGCTGGTCCCATCCCCATTACAGCAAGAAATGGATCTGGGATAACTGGGCATTCCAGTGGCAAATCCAGTGTGTTCTAAGTGTGCATCTTCATGGCTGCAGGCAAGGGCCTTGAGGGTGAGCTGCAAGTGCAGTGTTAGATAATAGTGTGAAAAATGATCTCTGCTGGTAGAGGAATTGAGATTTTAGTTTGTTTAAATTTTTCATGAACTTGAACCACTGGAGGAGGAACTCCATTTTTTGTTTGAATTGAATTCGGGGAGGTGAGTATTATGGCAAATTTTTAAAATCTGGAAGTTTGAAATATTTCTTTCAATAATGTCATTTTATAAGACAACTAAAAAATTTCTCAAGAACTTAATATAAATTTTAAGAACTGTGTTAAAGATTGTTTTTAGACTGTGGTACATGACTGGTAGAGAATCAAAGGAAGCTTTCCTGGAGCATGATAAATCCATGCAGGCATAGCTGAGAAATTACAGTGAATGTAGAAATCTGGATAACTGTCTTATTCCAAGAGATAAAAAAGTTATGGTCAGTGGAGGCTGCTTAATGAAATACTACTATTAAGCCTCAGAAGCCACCTATTCTGCAATTTTAATAAAACAAGAGACATGGAAGGAGCTGACAGTGGGAGCTGTGTGTTAGATATTCAGTGAAGAGAATGGAACAAAACTCCCACTCTTTCTGTTATTAGTGCATGAGCTTCCTTTTTTTTTTAATCATGAAGGACCTTAGAAATCTTCACATTATTTATCTTTTGTCAATTTTGAAATTGTCAGTAAGCCATCAGGCAGGTTCAGGATTTCTCATCTGATGGAGACTCCTTTGAATTCAGTGAAGCTACACTGATCTTTATCCATTCTAGTTTTAGCTCCAGACTGTGTGTGTGATGGTGTGTGTATTTGTGTGTGTGTCTGCTCATGTACATGCATACACAGTGTGCATACACATTTTTACATACATGTTCCTGGAGTTGAACCACGTTCAGAGAAGAGAAGGAGGCTGATGAGCGCTCTAGAGAACAAGTCCTATGAGGTGAGCAGCTGAAAGAGCACAGGGGTTGATTTGCCTGGAGGAGAAGAGGCTCAGGAGAGACCTTACTCGTATCAGGAAAAGTACCTGAAAGGAGGTTGTAGCCAGGTGGGGGCTAGTCTCTTCTTCCAAGTAACTAGCAATGGGGAAATGGCCTCAAATTGTACCAGGGGAGTTTTAGATTGGATATTAAGAAAAATTTCTTTACAGAAAGGGTTGTCAAGCATTGGAACAGGCTGCCTGGTGTGGTGGCTGAATCACCAAGCCTGGAGGTATTTGAGAGATGTCTAGATGTGGCACTTAGGGACATGGTTTAGTGGTGGGCTTGGCAGTGCTGGGTTAATAGTTGGACTTGATGATCTTAGAGGTCTTTTCCAACCTTAATGATTCCATGAATCTATGAAATACATTGCGAAAGACTTAATGTCTGGAAGACTCATAAGAACATGAGGCGTAATGTGAAACTCCCAAAAAACTGTCACTAAGGACATTCCACAGAAAAGTCAGCGCAGCAGTTTTTGAAAGTGTTTTAGCTCTGCTGAGCATACTCCAAAGGCCTGGGAGTGCTCCTGCGCCACGCGTGGCTATGCCACATGTCACTGGGTGTTTTTGGATCCCTTTTCTGGCCAAGACGCAAATTTGGAGAAACAAATCCATTTGAGATAAAAACACCGGAAAGTTGTACTAATGAAATCTCAAAAAGGAAAGCAGAGATTTAGACATGTGATGACAAAAATGATGTATAGTTTATGCAACCTTAACTTCACCTTAGTTAAGCTTTTCTTTTTCTTTTTTTCCTTTCTTCCCTTTTTACTTTTTTTTTGGTGGGGAGTGGATTTATAAAATAAAGTATTGTATGGATGAGTGTAATCCAGTGAATGGTTTATGGACACACTCCTCCAGGGAGTGTTATAAGTTCACCACTGAGTGCTAGATTTTGCATTTGGATCTCTGATTTAACTGCAAGAGGTGTAAAAACTGATGCATCGAGCCAGCTCCCTACTGGTTACACATCTGAGACTCAAGTGCTTCATTTGTTACTTTTAAAGCTATAGTAAATAATTTTAAATATGAAGTGTGGAATTTTTCTCTCTTTTTTTTTAGTTTTTAATTTTTTTTTTATTTTTGTTTTTGTTTTGGAAGGCTTATTGTTTCCAGTAAAAGATGACAAATTTAAGGCAAATAACACATTGGATTATATTGTTAGAAATTATATTGGCTTCAAACCTGTTTGTTTGAAACAGTAGCTATATTGTATATTTTGGTAACTTTAGTGACTTTTGTTCTCCTTCTATCTCTTTTTGGGAGTCAGCCATCACAAATGCAGAAGCTATGCAGATCTGGAGATATGGTACTTTTTGTTGGATAGGAAGGATGGGTTGAATTAATACTAACATTTAGGCTGCTGGCAGCACCACTAGTGCCTCAGAAGAAACAGCACAGCTGCAAAAGCAGAACAGATTCATAGAGTTTAAAGCCAGTGATAGTGATTAGTGTTAGTTATTATTATTGTCATAGTTACTTTACTTTGTTGTATCCCAGAGTGAGGCTGGTGCTCCATGAGAAGACTCTTAAATCCTAGATTCAGAAGGTTTGACATCTAAATGGAAAGCTTAATCACATTTGTGGGGAGAACACTGCTTTGGTGGAAAGAATACAGTAAGGATTATGGACACAGAGTAAATTAGTTGCTTTCTTTGGGTGTCCATTTGTCTTTAAATATTAAAAATGTGTGGGCAGGCTTTTCAGAGAAACCGTGGCATGTTCAGAGGCAGCGTGGTAGGCCTTTACAGTGAGGTAGGACGTGAGAAGGACTTTCTGTACAAATTTTGATAGTATGACAATAGCATGGTGTTTTGTGTGGTATAAAATTTGTGGAGGGAGAAGGTTTTTGAAGGTTGATATCACTGCTGGATTGGAAGAAAAGGAAGAAATACACTGATAGAGAGATATTGTTGAAAAATGGTATTGATGCCCTCTATGGCCTCAGCAGCCCCCAAGCCTTTCTTGCAAGACTTAAATGTCTTTATCTGGAGAACCAATGCAATGAAAACTCCTCATTGTCTGATATGAGCTAGGAATAAAGATAGATACAGGGATGTAGGCTGATACAGGAGAGGAAGGCAGCCTGTGCATCACCGAGTTTTATTCCCTGCTGTTGCAGGATACTGAAGTCATGTAAAGTTCTCAGCCTCAGTGGTACGGTTTTCCTCCACCTCACTCCCATGGGACAGTGGCTGGAGCATCTCGCCCTCCTCGTGGTTAGGCACGTGCTTGTGAATTCCATTCTTAGTGGATTTGCGGCCAAGTCTTCATTATTTCTTCTTGTGCCAGAATTGTCTTTTAGCTTGAATAGCTTCTCTGCCTCTCCGTTGCTTATCTCTCCTCTAACCCCCTGCAATTACACAGAAGTTGCATTCCTCCAAAATAGGTTACAAAACCCTGCCTAATGTTTGGGCCAGGCTGATATCTCAGTAGTCACTAGATAGGTTCCTCCCCTGCTCTTAAATATAGCTATTATGTTTGCTGCTTCTGTAGTCATTTGTATAACCTCTCACTGAAGAGATTTATTACAAACTGAAGATTTATTAAAAACTGAAGTTTTCCAGTAAGTTGAGAGCACAAATCTTGTTCTGAAGTATTCATTTATATATTTATACATAGTTTGAATCTTGAAATACTGTGTCTTGTACAATTTGCTTCCCTTCTCTGAAAGTTTTAGACCAAAATTTAATAATTTCAATGTGCATTTTCTACCTTCTTCTTTTGACCTGTGTGGTTAAAAATGACAGTCCATGCTGCAGCTTAAACTGGGAGGGAGGAATGTTCTTCAGCTCCATTTTAGGGATGGTCTTCTGGACTTGGAAAAAGGTAAGGAACTGAAGGAAGGCAGAGGAAATCTTTGGAGTAGGAGGCAAACATCAGGGGAAATAAAAAGGCAGGGAACTGAAGACTGAAATCATTACATGTTGTGATTTTTTGAAATATTTTAATTCCTCAAACTGCAAGCAATGATAAGAAAATTCCCTATTGTCTTTCACTTACAAAAATCAGAATTAAAACACCAAACATTTATACATAAATTGAACTGCAGGTGCAGTTTTGCAGGGGAGGGGGAAGGATCTTAATGAAGTCTATAAAAAATGAACGAGAAAATTCTGTGGAGACTACACAAAAATAATATATTTCCCTGAAACAGGGTGGAATAAGTCCATAGGTCATCTCTTCATCTAAATGCTGGTTATTCAGCTTTCCCAGGTGAAGACTCCTTTGATTCCAATGGCTATGTATTGCATGCAAAACAACAGATGAGGGTACAGTTTCCAAACTATTTTTTTTTCTGCTGTACAGCAAGAATTATTTTTCTTTCCCCTCAATACCCTGGAAGATTTCTGAATAGAAGTATTATTGCAGTCGGTGTGTCATTTTACTGTACTTCAGTTCATTTAGTCCCAGGTGTACTACGTGTGTGTTCGTTCTAGGGGAGGGCATGGGAGCCTTGCCAAGCCCTTCAGTTATTCTTGGCTCAGAGCCTAAGCACTACATTTTTCTAACTTATGAAATGAATTTCAACTTGTAACCTGTGGCACTTTCAAGGTCATGATTGGAAGGTGTCAGGTGTGCTTTAAGAACAGCTCAGCAAGGAAAGGACCTATTTTAAAAGTTTCTTTTTGTTTCCTTTCTTTCTCCCCCCCCTTTTTTTCCCCTTTTTTAAAAAAAATAATTGCTGGCTAACAAATAGCCCAGAAAGCAAACTAGCATGAACTCTTCAACACCTCTCCAGATTCAACAAGACTGACATTTATAGCTTTATTGTAGCAGAGACATGGCATTTGGATTCAGATTGTTTGGACTGTAGAGTGTCAGTATAAATAGCTATGATTGACTTTTGTATGGAGCACATCTGGAAGCAATTTATGGCATTCCAGCTAGATTAAAGCATGTTTTAAAGGCATTTCACCAGTCTTTTTTTCCTTCTTTTTTTTCTAGCTATGGTGAATAAAGTTTCAAAGACAGTTTAGCTGCTGTTTCTGTTAATGCGGACCATAGTGAAGTCAAATTAAGGGCAACTGGGAAAAATGGTGCATTTGTTTGTTTTTATTTGTTTTGCTTTGTTTCCCAGAATAGAAAAACCCTGAAGTGAGTGTAACTGGAGTTATATTCTCCTTTGGAAGGTAAGATACAGCATTTGACACCAGAATGCTTACGCTCTGAAAGCCAGTGAATTAAACAAAATTCATGTGCTGGAAGTATGGACTCAAAGCACAAATTTGAAAGACTTAAATATTTGCTAATGGAGGCTGAAAGGATGGGGCACAAGAACCACCTCACTGTTTTTGAAGTTTATGAAAATGTACAGAACCAAAAAAAAGAAAAAAAAGAGAAATCATTTAGCATGACCTGCTGTGATGTAGTTGGGATAATACAAGGAAATTAAACACATGAAAATTGAAGCTGGCTGGAAAAGAGGTTTACTTAAAAGGACTGTTGCACTGTGACATGGAGATGAACCAGGGATAGCAAAATGAACTTGTGCTGCAGAGCGTACTGGTTTGTGAGCACTTTTAATCTCTGCAGTAGACCCATTGGCTAGCTAAAGCTTTCCTGCTTGTGGTTGCAGTGAACTGGGTTAAAGGTTTGAGCAGCAGAGTTTCTAAATCCTGCTGGGGCTGTGGGGCTGACTGCTGTTAGAACATGTTGGGAAAAACCTACTGCAAAGCAGCAAGAAGCTGAAAATGCTGCCACTGACACTGTCACCATGGGGTCTGACTGGTGACGTTGTCTCCTCCAGTCTTTGCAGGGATATGTGGGTGTTGCTGATCCATTTTAATTTCTGTTAACAGAATGGGACTACTTGTTCCATTTTCTGCATTGTGTTTTTTCTGGCAGCACTGTACACGTCATATGTGCTGTCTGCAGAGATACCTGTGATACCTCTACAGAGATACTGTGGTCAGAGATGTGGCTTCAACAAAAGTGAGCAAAGGATGACCTTTAGCCTGTCTTGTTTTCCTGGGCCATGGAGAAAGTGTGCCATGGGCATAGCCTTGAACAAAGGAGAGCCTATCTCCAAGCCAGCCAGTGACTATGTTGCTCCATTTTTACTGCTATCAATACCTGAACGAGCTCAAATAATCCTGTTTTGTAAGCATTATTCCACGCTGTTGGAAGTGGAGGTGAAAAGTACGTCTGATTCAGTTTCTCATGTCCTTGACCAGTGCTGTGAAATTATGAGCTTCTTTGGTTCTACCTTTAAAAGAGTATTTGGGATGATAACATAAAATGGGCAATCAAGAAAACAAAAGAGGATCTGAAACTATTAAGATAGATAAATGCACTTTGAAATTAATATAGGGAAGAGTATGAGAGCACATTCTTAGTTGAAGCTGTCTGTGAGGATGAATGAAGAAAAGAAAAGAATTGTGAAAGTCGTGAAGGGGGGATATTACTTTGGCAGCTAGCTTGGTGGCAGAAGTGCTTGGTAGATAATTTTTTTTTAAATGCTGTAACTTAATTTTTTACTTCGCTTCTGGCCTACCTTATGCCAAATATGAGGTTACATGTATCATGACTTATTTTATTTCAATTTATTTTATTCCAGTCTTAATAAATCCCACTTTTAATTTGTCCATATGAGTCTCAAACTGCCCTCTAGGAATTTTATGCAGACTGCAGGGGAAAGGTTAAACAATATTCAGCCTTCAAGAAGTGGCAATGACTATGAGCTCCCGGAGCTTAACCCACTTGGATCTTTTCCCAGCCAAGACAGAACACAGACAATATTCACTAAAAGGATGTTGGTGCTCTGTGGGGGTCTAGAGTCTCGCAGGTGCATGATGATTGTGTAATTACTCTTGCAGAACTAAGTTTAAGAGTTCATTGAAATATTTCATACACAGAAAGACCGTGTTTGCACGCGTAAAATCTTCGTTATATATCAAAAAAAGCAATTGGTGGAAAGTTTTTATTTGAAAGTACATCTATTTTGAGTCTGGCTGCATCCTTTCAAAGGCAGTAAGTGGGTGGGCTCGCATTCCTTGTCAAGCAAGGAGTTTCTGTACCATTTTGTGTCACCTGGGCTCACTTCTATAAGACACGAAGTCTGTGTTCTTCAGATTTTTCATCTGAATAATTTGATGTGAAATTTTGAGCCATGAGTGTGCCTGGTGCTTCAGCATTTGAACTTTATTTCTTAAAAAATATATAAAAATATTTCTGGTTCTCTTGCTTGTGAAGATGGACATCATGCCTTAAACAAGAGGCGCTAAAGCAGTCTGCTGCTCTTCCCAAATTTTCACACAGCCTGGAGCAAGAGGCATGCAATTTGAATCGTTTAGTCCCTGTTTGCATGGGAGCTCTTGACTGCTACTTCACATGGTACTGTTGCTCTTTTCCTGTGTTCTGAAGTAACATCATCAATATTAAAGGTTTTTCTAGCAGGTGGATGGAAGAGTGGAAGTGCCTTACAGGTGGGTGCTGCCTAAACAATGTTGGAATCCATTGGAAAATCTCTCAGCTCCCTCAGTTCAGTCATAGCCATTGGCATAAATTCCTTTGGGTACTTCTAAATGTGACATTGAAACACTCCTAACAGCAACAACTTTAAGTTCTGTAGGCACCTTTCTTTGTCACTGTTGACAACTAGAAATAGACAGGATCACACTTGCAAACCTGCTGAGATACTGGAAGTTTTCACATTGGGTATTTTGTGATACTTTCCAAAGTTCCTGAACTGGTTCAGTTTTGTACAGAGATTTATATATACTAAAAAAAAAAAAAACAAAAAAAAAAACAAAAATTAAAAAAAAGAAAAAAGAAAGAAATTAAAAAATAGCAGTGTTATGGTGCTGATATCCTCTGGCCTCAACAGTACTTGTGATGGCTTCAGCAGAGCAAAGATGCCTTTCCCACTCCTCCCAGCAGCGTTCCTGCTCACAGCCTCCAGCATTTCTGAGCAGTCAGCAGGAATAACCAGTGCAGCCAGTACTGCATTCGTGCGTGGGCCCTGGAAGAAAACACACAGAAAATGAGTGTAATTGGTTTATGCTGCCTGATTAATTTATTACTTATTTCCTGACAAGTTCATTGAAATGTAATTTTCTGAGTGGTGATAATATCCACAGAGTAAAAGATGGAGGATGGACAAGTTGAGAATACTAAATCATGAGCAGTATTGTAGCAGGGAGACTTTGTTGGGCTTTTCATTAGAGATTGCATTCTGTTATTATGTGGCCTCATTAGTTATGCTGATTGAACCAGGGGAAACTTTAATGACTGCTGTGCTAGGCATTGGAAACATATTTTAACTTACTGATGTCGAGTATGGAAAATAATTGCTGGAGCTGTATTAGCAGGATTGATAGGGGCACCTTAGACTCTCCATTACTCTCAGAAATGGAGAGCTCAGAGATTGCTCTTGTTATGGATGGTAGTTGACTTTTTTGGTGATTTTGTTGTTACAGCTTTATAGAGTACACTTATAATTGTTTTTGATGGTGTTCTTTTTTAATGTTGAATTCACAAGCTACCTTGTAGGTTGTTATTAGCTGTCCTGTAAAATTCACTAGCTGGCTGCATGTGATGCAATTATTTAGTGGTCACATAAAATATATATCTGGTCATCTCTTATCAGGTTCATTTAAACAAAGATATTTTAAATTGACATTCCTACACGAGTGTCTAATTTACAAATAGCAGTAAATAGTCCAGGCAGTGTGCCAGAGACACCACGGAGGCTTGTAACCTAATGCTGGCTGCAGTGGAGTCGGGCTATGACAATTCCATGCTTTTTTAATAATTAAAACATTGAAATGTTCTTGTGCTTGATCCAAAACAGTGTTGGTAGCATTGATCTTTAAATCAAACTAGCTGCTGAGCGGACTTACTCATAGTGTAAGCTCACCAGTAGTTTTCAAATAATTTTCTGTATGGATTTTCTAAGTTTGGGATTGAGATTAGTCTGCTAAACACATATTTTTCATATACATACATGAGTCCATGGAAAGTATTTTTTTTTGTGTTTTAATGAAACAATAACTATATTAACAATAATTTATAAAAATAAATGTTGCCTGTTCATCAAAAAATATGCGATAAAAATGAAAATCAACATTTTATAAGCAAAGAATTGACAGGAAGTATGTGCTTTATAAGAGCTAAATTTTTTTTTTTTAATATTTCAAAGAGGCTATTTATAACGTTAGCCAAAAAACCTTATAAATAAATGAGGCATTAAACTTACAGCAGAAAGCAGTATAAATTACAATGACGATGATGATTACCCATTTCACTGACAGGCATGTGTAACATTTTATTTGTGTTTGAACTGAAGGAGTCTGATGGTATATTTTAGAAATAGATAATGAAGAATTAATTGTTTCTTTATTAATATTAGTGATGTTTAATGGTAATATATCCTCTCACTCTTAGAATAGATGTGTGGGTGACATTGTTCAGAAGTGCTTTCCAATTATTTTAACAGAAACCATATGTACAGAGGGTAGGCGAAGTGCAGGATATCAAGTCTAGGTAATTGATGCTATGCAGACTTTATAGACTTTCTCATTTCGTTTTTAATTAAAGTTTCAGTGCAATAGAATCCTTTAAAGTAAATTAAAATTAATCATCAGTAGGTAAAGCTGCTCTGCGGAGAACATAAAGCCGCCAAAACTCTTTTTCATACTGTGCATATATTGATCAATCAGTCAATATTAATTGATTTATATGTAAATGTACCATGTGAACTATTTGGAAAACCTAAAAAATGTTGGATGTGAATCCTATTAGGGCAACAGTTATTTTGTCATGGGTGTCAATCAATAAATACTTAAGTAGATTACAGATCCAATATAAATTGTACTAGTTCAACTATGCGATTGCATTTCAAAAACTCTACATGGTTATCTTTCAAAAGATATTTTATGCCATTTCCTTTGTTGTTCATGTTTCAATATCCCTTTCTACTGTGATGATCTTTGAGATCATCGGTATTGAATAGTACATGAAAATGACTTTTAAAAGCTGCCTTTTATATGCATATATATATATTTTGGTGAAACTTGTTGTACGCTACGTACTACTTTTTTTCTTAGGAATGTGTATTTTCCACTGAGGGAGATTCGTTTTAAATGTAGTGAATCAAGTTAACTTTTCAGTCATTCTGTGGTGTGTGATAAAATATTGTGAATTTCTATAAAGAAAAAGTCTCAGATTTTATTTAGATAAAAATCCTTCTGGCATTAGAAGATGAAATCCTGACACTGTTGAAATCATTGTAAAATATCCTGTTGAGTTCAATGGCATTAACAGTTTCACCTTCTGAGTTTGTTGAAAGTAAGGCTAACATGTTAGGAATTAAGATAAGGTGATCTGGGCTTTAAACTTCCTCAGAACCTTCTGCAAATCCAAACCATATTTCTTTGTACCTCAGCTGCCTGGATGGAAAATGGTGATAATAATTTCTTACATCATAAAAATCCTGAAGAGAGAAAACAAAAAATGACAGGGTTTTTTTTTTAGTTTTTTGGCTTCTGGTGAGTTGGGATTGTGCATGTGTGTAGGTGGGTTCAAGTACTCTTAATGTTTGAGTGTTGCAAAAATAGCAACTTAGGAATTGTGTGTTTCGTCCAGATAACTCCATAATTCATGGAAAGCGCAAAAATAACTTTGTACCTCGGAAGTTGTCATGATGTTCACTGAGTGGCATGATTTCACTGTGTTGTGAGATAAAACAAATACTGGATAGGCGAGAGAACCCTTCCTATGTCTTTCACATTTGTTCCCTGTTGACAAGGAGAAAGATGAGCAGATGATGTGCTAATTTAAGCACATGCTGAACTTTAGGCATGTAACTAAGCCATGTGTTTAAATGCACGTTTTCCTGGTCGGAGGACCTGCAGCTCTTATTTAATGAGCAAGATCTAAAGAGGTCCAAGCCATGATAAGACATAAGGACTTAGCAGGCAGCCTTTTTTCATTGAAGATATAAATTCTGAGGTAAAACAAAAATCCGTTGTGCAAGCCTTATGGTTTTTTTTTTTTTTTGGTCATATTAATAAAGTTCTGCTTCGGAATGGTAAAATACCTCCTTTTAGTTCGTGCACCTGTGAGAGGTTTAATTCAGGTTAGAGAGCCTGAGCACTGTGGGGGTTTCAGGTTTGGTGGTAATGAAAAACAGATAATCCGCATGGTTTTGCACAAACATGAAGGGCATGTAGAGGGCGTGTGAATGAGTGAGTTGGGCTGACAGTATTTTTAATGATACAAGAAGAATAAAATTATCCTTTACTTTCTTCAGTCACCCATTTATTGGGCACTAAGAACAATTAAATATGGGAAATAAAATCGAATGGCCTTTTAAGCAATCAATGTAAACTTCTGTACTGAATTACTGAAGAATAAAAATATACTGTGTCATCAGTCTTTAAATACCTTGCTCATTAAAAGGTTATGCACTGACCTCTGAGCCCTAATCTTCTGGATTATTAGTATTAATATCTTTTTCTTTTTGGTCTTTTTCATTTTTTTACGGGACAGAGGGAGTCAGTTTCCACATCTATCAAATTAGGGCATGGCTTTAAGCAAACAAGTTATGTGACGTTTAGTTTGAAAGGAGAAAGAATGTGGTTCTGTCTCTCTGCATTTTTTGTGTGGTGTGCGAGTAAATTTAACATTTTCAAGTGATGAGTTTTTGTTTTGTTTTGTTGTTTTTTTTTTAAGAAGAAGAAGGACCTGACTTTTTCAGTGTGTCAGGTATCCATTCAAATGAGGTTATAAGCCCAGGTTTCAGGCTCCCCGGGCTGCAGAAGCTGAGGGCAGGGGAGCTGATGTGCTTCACTGGTCACAGAGGGGACTCCGGCAGCCAGCGCAGCTCCGGCAGCCGGAGGGTTTTTCTCCCACGTGCATCTGCCCATCGCATGACCCAGCTACTTGGTTCCTTGGTGAACTGTGGGATGATGGGTCACAGCACCGCAAGGAACAAATCTTCAGCCTTACCAAGAGCTCGCTGACTTGCAAGTACACTGCTGCTGCTGGCGGGTGGAAAGCTGGTTTATTTTCAAGCCAGTAGCTCGTAGTGTTGATTTTCATCTGGTTTTCCACAGCTCTTTCTTCTTCTTCTTTTTTTTTTTTCTCTCTCTCTGCTAGCAGCCAAACTTAGGTATTTTGCTGCTCTCTGTTTCTACCTCGTTGTTGTCTTACAGCAGTAGTTTCAGCAGAAAGAACTTATTGGTGCATGCCTCATGTGTTGTGATATGGCACTGAACTGCTCCACTGTGCAGTCTTAAGGGGATCTTGATCACCTAAAAAACTTTTCTTTGCAGAGTTGAAAGTGATGCTCTTTCTTCTTCTTCAGAGGAATATTTGGGGGTAAAGGAAACCCATTTCCCATTTTAGCCATACCAAAATGTTGAACAGAGCACGTTACCCTCTTGGGGTGTTAGCAGCAAAGGTGATTCCCTCCATGGTTGAACTTCAAGAAAAAATAATTGTCATGGCTTATGTTGTTTTTAGTGATGAGTATGCTCTCCAGGGCTCAGTATCTCTGTTTTTGACCTGTGCATAGTCTCAAGCCTAAGCTATAAGCCCAGTAGTAAACTGTCTTCAAGTTCACATTTTGGGGACATCAAGCTCCATGCCATTTCCACTGCTTGCTGTGATGGAGTGGTGGGTGTGCCTTCATTATCCTAAGCATTTTTGTGGCCACCACTGGTTTCCCTTTCCAAGCTGTGATTCATAGAACATTTTTCTCTGCAGTCAGTGTTGGTACTGCCTGTTTGCAGCTATAGCAAGTCTGGGTATCTTTCTCGTGCCTGCAGTGCATTTGCAGTAGGATGGCTTTAAAAGGCCCAGCAGTAATTGCCTGGTATTCATTGATTCATCTTATATTTATTGTGGTGGCTTTAACAAAGCTGATCTCATTTCATATTCATCCCAGTGTTCATACACAACGTTTCACTGTAATTCATCATCGTTTAATGGGAATGTTGCCCTGAAACCTTTTTGCTCAGAGGAAAAGCTGGATTTGTCTCATCAAACCATAGCAGGTTTGTCAGTCAGGAAAATTTTTCACAGGAATGCTAACATTAATGTGTGAATCAGATTGAATTGCTGGAAATCAGAACAGAAAGGGAAAAAAATTATTTCTTTCTGCATCAAGGAAGAGAAGAACTAGGAAATAAACTATAAAAGAGTTCTGACCAGGCTTATGAAATAGCTATAAATCCAAATAATTCACTTTTAAAAGGTGTATTATCTATTTCTAAATTCATCACCCAAATTCTCAATTGTTGAAAACACTGCTTTTACTTTCTTCTGATATTTTCTTAGGTTGGTGACTTGATTGTAAGCAATATTTCAGGTATTTTGCAGAATAAGAAGCTAAGCAGTTGTACTGCCAGTCACTACTGCCTTTGCTAATGATAGATAAAACATTTGCAATTTATTTTCTATGCACTTTCTTAGACACTTATAAAGAACTACTGGACATTTGAAACCGAATCTGCTGTTCTTAATGTATTTTTCTGGATATATGTTATTCGTGTGTTCAGTTACCCCAGTAACTGTCCTATAAGTTTTTGGCCTGTCTATTTGCATACTTTAGTTTTTCATTTAACTTTATTTAGCAAATATTTTATCTGCAGACTAGATAAAACTGGATGTTGCTGTGACTAGGGAAAAGACTTCAGCTGAGTGGAAGAGAAGTCCTTTGCCGTGTTCCTTCTGCAGTGGAGTCTTCAACAGGGCCTGACACAAAGTCCTTGCAGCCTGTTTGGTGGCTGACGTTGGTGTGAGTGTGCTTCTCTTCAGGCCAATAAAGGACTGTTTTAGGCACTTGCTCCATTTTTTTGCTAGCATCTCGATAAATGGGGTTTTTCTGTAAATAGCGCTATTACCTGCCTGATGCCCTTTTCCCTTCCAGACTGACAGTGTTTCTCTTCCTTGCCTTAGAGTCACCTACAACACAGAACCCAGCAGATTATTTCATGTGATGTCTATTTTTCTTCATTTTCCACTGTCTAAAGTGCTCCAGTGTTTTGTTGCTTGAGCTCTAATTTCCTTTTGAATGCATTATTATCGAAAAAGTATGGACTTAAAGGTGTGTTTCAAATGGAGAACTCCTTCCTGTTTGGGAATTGCTTTTCCAAAATTGCAAGTAGTGAAAATCTTCCTTGAAATTATTTCTGAATCTTGAGCTAATTGTGGCTAGAGGAGGGCCGTCTTTCTTGGGGCAAAATGCTGGAGGCAGCTGGATGGTGGTCCTGCCAGCCAGGAGAGGGAAGGTGACAGCAGCTCTCCAGGGGTGTCCTGCTTGTTCCTTCTGGGACAGGCTGGGCTTAAACATTTGCTCATCTTCAGGATGATTTCGCCGTGCACTTTATTTCTTGGCAACTTCAGCATGGTGTTTCCCTGTCACAAGAATGATACACGTAATTTAATTTTTCTCTTTGAAAGTCACGTAAAGTCTCCTGTGTTAGAATAATATTAATAATTAGGAGAAGAAGAGAGGGTAAAACAAAAAGCACATTTTCCTGTTAGTCCTCCTTTGGATGCACCAAAGAAATAAGGAATTACTGAAAATTGTGCTATAACTTGATACCTAGGCTGAAAAGAGATCTCTTCCAAGACAGTTATGGTTTGCTTGGGCCACTTTTCTTTGCAGCCATCTGTAAAAAAAAGACTAGTAAGTGGCAAACAACTTTTTAGTTTTATCTTCATTGTTGACTTGTTAACTTCTGCCTGTTGTCCCTTAGCTCAGGGATGTTTCTTCCCCCAGGGCTGCTTCACTCAGGGTGGCTTTCTCAGTCAGTAGTCCAGGGAAATTTCTTCAGTCTATCACTGTTTTTCTATAGGATGGTCCTGAGGTCTAGATTTGTCTCATCAGCATGTTGTACCCCTCCCAAATCTTTCTTTTCCACTTTGGCTGTGAGATGGTAGCAGCAATGGTAGAACTGCAGCTGTATTCTGTGCAATCTCCTGGTCAAAAAGGATGCTTGCCTTGATAATGTTCCTGAAGACTTTGGTGGGCACTGTACCATCAGCTACATAAATTGTAGCTTCAGTAAATTTCTTCTTCAGCTTTGAGATAGAACACAGAGACACAGGTATGTTTTGTACATACTTAAACATGGTGTAGTTAGGCTGTTGTGCCAACTGAAAGCATTTCCCACATCTTCTGTGCTAAGCTGAGAGCACTGATCCTCATTCTGTGGGGTTCAGAAGCCCTGTGTGTGGGAGCAGGGTCTGGAGAGCCTGTGGAATTTGCACCCAAAAGTAGGTACAAAGTGGTGATGGGCAGCTGCCTTTGGTGTGTATTTTCATAAAATGCAGCTTGTCCTTGCTTCCCTTGCAGATTTGCCTGGGTGGTAAATGGATGGTAGCAGGATGATGTGAGAAGCAGGAGAGCAGGATAGTCTGAGGAGTATTCCTGTAGTGTGTGGAGGGAAGGGAGAAAACGTGGCAGTGATGAGTACACTGCATGCACAGCACACGGTCATTGCTAGTACCTGTGCCTTTGTATTGCACAGAGTAATGTGGCAAGGACACTTAGAGTACACACAGCAGTGGGCTCCTGGTTTAGGTGAAATGGCACATGATCCAGGTAACATCCAAGTATGACAATATTTGGCAAAGTAACGGGTATTGCTGTTGATGTCCACAATAAACACATCAGTTTTCCTGACTGGTGTCAAACTGTTACTGGAAAATGTGTTTGTTTTCTCATAAGCACACTTTGTTATTCACTTTGGATGTACTTCTAAAATTCAGTTATATTTATATTATAGTGCTCTTGTGCTGCTCATGACTTTTAATCATGTTCAATGTGTTTTACAAAACAAAGATTACCCAGAAAAACATTTTTAGAACTGTTAAGTAATGTAAGTATTTTTTATTGTATTGAAGATAATTAGCCTTACATTGGTCAGAACGTTGAAGTAAGGCCTGAGACTTTCCAACTTTATTGTTAGAAGGGCATGATCCAGTATGTAATATTGTCCCATGCACGTGCTAGGGTTGTGAAAGTGTCTTTTCCCAAAAGCCTGGTGAAGATTTACATCCACCAGTGGTGTTACTAGAGTGACGAGAAGTAGACACTTCCTAAATTAAATATTTAAGGTGTTTTTAATTTGTCCTAATTCCTTAGAAAAGCTGGATGAAGCTGACAGGCGATGTAGACATGTTAAGACCTCGGTCAAAGTCCAGTAAAAACCTGATATGAGCTGTAAACTGGTTTTTGCATGTTCAATTGCAGGGGAGGGCTGTTCCCTGCCTTAACAGCCCTGAGCTTGACTTCTTTGGCTCCTTCAAGAGTAGTAAGTCATTGCTGTGATGATATGCCTCAGTGATTTTACTGTCTATAAAATAGAGACCATCTTCATATGAACCTCTGGGAGGGGGTTCTTTGTAATAATATTGTATTTTTAAAAAATGGCTGTACCACTCTACATAATCTCCACTAATCGGTACATAAACCCTGTTTGGCAGTTTAAACTGTATGCACAAAATACGAGATTTGGCTCTGCCTATTCCAATAGTTAAAAGCTGTACTCTGGTGCAAAGCACATCTTTAATTGTTTCTAAGTGCAGTACACAGGCTTGTCTTTCTGTATGCCAGATATTTTCTTTCTTTTTTTTTTTTCCTGTTCCATTGTATCTCTGAACAAACAAAATCCTGGCTAAATTGAAGGATTACTTTCTGAAATAAAGCCTTGTTCTGTGGAGTTTGCATAAACTAATCTCCCCTGTTGTTCAGAGTTGATCGAATAAAAATTCCGTGTCCATTATTCTGGCATTTTCACCAAGTAATCTTATGTCTGGAGCCAGTTTTCATCTATTTTTAATATATCCTTGATGGATGGGTTTATTTTTCTACCTACATATGGCAAAAATGTACCATTTTAAGCAAGTTACTCTGCTCCCTCTTTCCCCACAAACAAAGGCACTTTCATTAATCTGCTTTCAGAAGCCTGAAACTAGAAGTTTCTCTTCCTGTGCATGAGTAATTATAGGTGGGCCATGGATTAAATAACCTAGTGGAAAATCTTTTTTCATCTGTAGCATGGCTGAGAAGGACTTGAGAATGAGTCTTGTCTGTTCAAGCCTCTGTACTGTGGAAAAAGGCACAAAAGCCATTGGTAGGGTGGAAAAATAAGCTGTAAAGGACGACTTGGCCATTTTTACCCTCCATGTTGTAGTTGGCATTAGTAATGGAAGAAGGAGTCATCTGATGCTACCGCTAAGTGAAGTGATTTCTTTTAATTGGGGGATTCTTGATCTCTGTTTAAAATAAATCAAAGCAACATGCAACTTTAAAACCACCTGTTTCTTTGTCAAATAGAATTGTAGAATTATTTGGTTTGAAAGAGGCCATAAAGAAAATCTAGTTCCAATCCCCCTGCCACCTTCCACTGGTAGAACAGTAGGTGAGAGAGACAATAAATTATTTTCTGAGGTTTCCACCATTCCACATGTAGTAATTATGAAAAAATATATATGAATTTTCTTAAAGGAAGTAAAATCAACTTCCTTTTCACCTGACTTTTAAAGACTGGAAGGTACATGGAGGGATTTGGGGTTTGTTTTCCTTTTTTTTTTTTTTTCCTCCTCTAGACAAAGTTAAGGAAATGAAGCTCCATCACTCTTCATTCAAAGTCAGCATTTGCTGGTGGTCTTGTCTGGTATAACTTCGTCCTTCTCTGTGCTTCCATCTAGCTGCCATTGCCTCCAGATCCAATCCCTCTGGAGGCTTGCTCAGTCTCATGTGTAACACTGATAATATCCACCCTGAAGCGGCTGAAGGTAGAGCCATGTTCTTCCTTGCTCAGGGAGCTGATACTGCTCCAGTCAACGCACACTGGCCATGGCCCCCACCTCTTGCCACCCACGAGGTCAGGAGAGCATGTTCCTAACCTTGTCAGTGAAATTGTAGGGGTGATAGTCTTCATGTTTGGAAAATGAAACTCCGGTGCATGTCCAGAGTGTGGCACATTGTGTTTGGTTTTAGAGTTGGATCAGGATGTGGTAAATACTGCTTTGATATTAATGGGAAAGCATCTGCCTTTGGGCATCTCACACAAGTAGTTTTGTTCCTGGCATAGAAAGTGTTTTACTTTTGATTTATAGTTTGCTTTTGGTGTCCACAGCTGCAATTTTTGTTGCTGTCGCTTTCTGGGTCAAATCTTGTAATTTTCCAGGGTGAGATTCTGTTTTTATTAAAGAAATGCTGCTCTGACATGTGGCCTGATGGGCACATAGCAAATCTTCAGAAAGAAGACCAGAGTGTTTTGGTGGTCTTCCCTCTCCCACCTCCCCCAAGCCAAATGTCTATGGATAGTTTCCATAAATATGTTGCACATCTGTGAATTACCAGACTTGTAGAGTTACCTGTTTGGTGCTAGATCATACTGGTCCTTCAGATGAGAGCGTGTGTGTAAAAATAATTAATTGCTGTGTTGATTCCTTTCCTAAGTGATGACATCATAGCACAGGGATAAGTAAAATTTGCTTTTTGTCCTACCTCCTCAGATGATTTACACTACAAGGCAATTCTCATTAAGGAAGTCTATCAAATAGCCTGGTTTATATAAAGCTCAGTCACAGCTGGTAAGGATTATGTACAGAACAAAATCCAATGTTTGTTTTCATGTGTTTAGATTTTTAAAAGCCGTTAAGGAGACCTAAGCTGTGTTCTGGATGCCCTTCCTGTAATTAATACATAGTACAGAGAACAGTGAAATAGAAAGGACCACTCATCTCTCTCTAACAGATATTCAGTGGCAGCAAAATGACCTTGAAACATTCCCAGTCTTTAGGGTAGAAAGTGAGACTGACCTTGCAGCATGCTTTGAGTACTTACAAATGGAGAGTTTAGTAGCCAAAGCATCCAAGGAATCACAAAGTTGAGACTCTGGATGGGATCACATCCCACCAGCATCTCCATCCAATTCACAGCAAGAGGTTTCCAGGCTGAAACTACTGATTGATTGCAGGGGAGGGCAGGAGGGGTGGTAAGAGCGTGAGGGAGAAGAGAAGGAAATAGAGAGAAATAGTGCTGCAGATGTTCAGCACCAGGCAAGGTAGACCAAAAGCATGGTGTTTTGCTTGGAAATTTGCTGGCAGCCGGCAGAGCTTGATCATCGACTCTGCTGGCGTTTCACACAAGCCACCCACTCTCTAAGCAGAAGCCACCTGCTCTTGGGGTCACTGTCTCTGTGCAGGTGTGTGGCAGCAGTCTGGCACCTTGCTGGTGAGGAGCAGCCCCAGTGGAGTTTATGTGGGAAAGAGATCATTGCAGAAATGGTGACATGAAAAAAAGGTGTTGGAGGTGCTTCTAGGACACACTGGAGAAGCAGCATCCCACCTGAATGTTCTGGTCATGTACAAAGTGGCTACAGAGTGATGGTGCTGGAGAGATTCTTCTCCCCAGCCAGTGTTTGACTCTGTCTTGGTCCAAATCTGTCTTCAGCCAGTCCTCAGATGTACATGATGTGTGCCTGTTAGAAGTATTATCATGATTTTTATACTAACTTGCTAGTTATAATACATGTATTTTTTAAAGATGTGGCCATACAACTTTTAAAAACTTTCAAGCCAAGGCTCATCCATAACTGAAAATTCTTTTCAGTGGATCTGAATAAGAAGCCTGAGAGGATGGGGAAACACCTACCTGCTGAGGATCTATTTCTCCTTACACTCTATTAAGCAAAGAGAAATATTGGTGTTTTTTTCAGGTTTATAAGGGAGAAAACAAAGGACTATAGGTGACAAATAATTAATTAAGTAGAGATAAAACTATTTTAAATGTGAATATTTTTAACTGCTAGTTAAAGTTGGAGGGGCTCAATTTATGGCACTTGGCAAGACAAGTGCTAAGACAACTGAATACAGTTATTTTTGTTCTCTGAAGTATAAACTGCTTTCCTTGCTTGAGAAGCATCCTGTTTTCTTTAGGTTGAAGTATGTTTCGAACTTGTTTTCACCCTGAGGATTCACTTTGCCTTAATAAATTCTGTTCCTCACCAACTGCAGATGTTGAGATTGGTGTCATAGTGGCCAGGATGTTTTCTTTCCTTCGTTTGAATCCCTTTGCTGTTCAAGCTTTTGCTTTTTTTTGACTTTTTAAAATAATTTTTTAAAAAATTTTTTTAAATGTTCACTATACTGTATTTTCTATGGGGAACAAGTAACCACCACTTTTTCACAATTCTGCTATCATACTTCTTTATGGATGTGTATTATTATTTTTATTTTCTCATTATTTATTCTGGGACTAGGCCTTTTTTTATGTAAGAGGACAAATTCATGTCCCAGATGACCTCACGTCTTGTCAAACAAGTGTTTCTAACTTGTAGTGTCATTTCATCTGGACAGAGGAGGTGAATACAAATGGGAACTTGTTGAAGAGTAATGCGGGAGAAATGTTTCTATCTAGCAGTTGTCATTTGCTACAAACTATTCTGCAGAACAATATGCAATGAATTAAAATTTGGTTGCAGTTTTTAACAGTGTGAAGGGTGGGACAGAAGTGGAAACGATAGTTTAAGGGTTTGTTGTGCTCCTTGCTGGGTGGGCAGTGTGGGTCTGTGCAGAGCATGTTTGTGTGCTTGCATATGTAAATTTGGGCACTTGGGTATGCACCCATCTGGAATGAGTTGGGCTCATATTTTTGTAGGATCAGACAAATAAACCTGTGATGGGCAGTTAAATGTCTTCCATGTCTGTTACCTAAGGCTGAAAACACAGGCTGGCTTTCTCTTTCACCTCCCTTAGAGTGATTTTGGGGATGGTTCAATATGCCTCTACTCGACTAGCTGGCTGATATGCTAAATAATACTCCCTGTATCCAACAGTTTTGTGTATGTCATATGTCCTTTCATGCTCAGTTGTGCCTACAAACAGTTACAACAACTTGTTTTGTTGTTTAGAAAGCATATTTAAAAAATAAAAAAAAGGATGTAGGTTCCACTTGAATGAGCTGCATTAGAAATAGTTGTGTCCTGACACTGACTCTTTGGTGTAAGGAAATGAAGCTGTTACTGGAGGACCTTTCTGTGCAAATACCTCACAGCAAATAGTCCTTGTGCTCAAAGGAGCCGTGGTGTCAGTAGACAAGGCCTGCATTGGGAGAAGGAGCTCAGATCAAATAAACATGGGATGGCAGCAAGTACCTTGCCAGGAACAGGGTTATTTATTGCTTTGTTTGTTTTTTGGGGGTTTTCTGTCCATTTTGTGATGAAAGGGAGTCAGTTATGTGACAAGAGGACAAAACTGAGCTCAGAAGAGAGAAAAAAGGGTAAATGAAATTTGGAAAAGAAGATGTAAAGACATGACAAGGCAGAAGGAGGAAGCCCAGCATGACATGGCGAAAAGTTTGGGGAGAACAGAGCGCAGGAGCAGAGGGAGAGGAAGGTGTTGAGGAAGGCAGTGGACACGGCTGAAATGACAATGGTGACTGTGCTGTGGTGAAGAAAGGGAAGGAAACTTGTTCAGGGTGGGCTGGATATCTTGAGGTGGTCTTGAGGGCCATTGGGGAGCAGAAGGAAGAGAAAAAAAGGAGTTGGCTTGAGTCTTGAGTTGAAGTGGAGTGGGAATGCTCTGTTTGATCTCACACTGTGCTGATGTCAGTTTCAGGGGGGTACTTTGCTGAAGGCAAGGTACAACTTTTTACTTTTATGTAATGATTTAGTGATCACTAAGGCTAGTGCTTAAACAAAACTCATCCCAGTAAGTGAAATCCATTATGAGAGTACATCTGCATTGATTGTCATGCTGGATCTTTATCCTCTCCCAAGTGTAGGATGGCACATTATCTCAGCTTTCTTCAGACGAATGGTTAATCCATAGCCTTTTGCTGTCTCAGCACACTGATGGGGGATGAACTTGAGACAGATGGAAAGTTGAAATCAAGTTCTATAAGTAAAAAAAACATACATTGGTTGACTCTGTGGAGGCCTTTAATTTTCCTTAGTGATAAAAAGTGTGCCAAATATTAAATAGAAATATTCCTGACATCTGTGCAAGCAGGAGAGACCAAAACACAATGGTCTGTGTTAAGCAGTAAGACAGGTAGTGTTATCACAGCCACCCTGGTGGACTTGTAAATGTAAGGGTTATATTTCATAATCCATCTTTTTCTGGAAATGGATAAAAAAAAAAAAACAAACCACGTTGACCACAGAGCCTGCACACAGGATTTTGCTGAGCTGTGGCAGATGACTTGCATGTCTGTCTTCTGACAGAGCTTGCTGTAATTTGAGTCATTAGTAGCTATTTAAAAGCAGGTAGGTGTGTGTTCTTTTTTCATTCTGAGCATTGTATATGATCTTGCTCCATAGCACCTTGAGTGTGTTGGTTGGTGAGGTATTCTCCTCACCTTAGATGGCAAGCCAAAAATTATTCTTATTGCATGTCAGGATCGTGAAATAGTCCAGTGAGGATCTGGGTGTTTTCTTTCATTTACATTAAATAATGCTAGAGATGACATAGAGAACACACTACCCTGTGAGGTGTGATGACAGTTGTGAGTATTTGGCATTGTGCTCTTTGTTCTAGTTGTTTGTTAAGATTTAAGTAAATAAAGACCTAAATTTTCCCCTGAGCTAGGATGGTATTTCAAGAGACTTTTACTGTAACTAAGAGAAGTTGCCTGAGTGCTCTCAGGGGATGAGTTTGTTGTCAGTGTCATTACTATCCTGTGAACTGAGTCGCAGCATAGAGATGGTCTACAGAACCTGCTGAATATTAAATACATGCAAATATAAGAGGTATGCACATATATAGCAGTAAATCTGTTCTGTAATGTATGTAGTTTTTCTCCAGGTCTCATATAAAACTGTGAATATAGGGACTCTAAGCAGTAGTATTTTCTTCCAAGCAGATAAAATGGTATTCTGTTGTACTATTAAAGTACACCCTCAGGGGTGCTCTTGAGGTTGGTTTCCTGATTGGATATTGTACATTCCACCTTTACAACCCTTTAAAATATTTGAAGTAAATATCACTGTGAAGACAGTGTAAAATACAAAGTGGGGAAAAAACTTCATGTTTGATTTTTGCATATTTTCAAACCTCGGAAAATGAAATGATGCTTCATTAAAACGAAGATTATCTAGACAATGAGTGTAAATACTTGCAATATATTTAAATAGCATTATAACTTTAGCAGAATACAAAATCTTAAAGAACTGAATTACTTTGTCTCTTCTATTATGAGTTATATGTAACATAACATTTAACACTCATAAGATGTTATGCTGCATATAATTCACCCTACTGCTTTTCAGATTCATATGAAACATTTATTTTCAGCACACAAATATATATAGAAAACTTAATGCTGACTATACTAGAACTAAAGTACTTGGGAATATTTAGGCCATATATAAGGAATAGTTTCAGGCTTGCTGGTGCTCTCGATGTAGATCATAGAATAGGTGGCCTGAATTTGCCAGCATTAACGATACAATTGTAAACCAATACCACCAAAAATTGTGCCATAAAATAATGGCAGCTGCTGTTTTCTCTGTGGCTGCTGATGGGCCTCATTGTGATAGATAGGGGTTAGATTCTGACAGGCTGTGCTGTTGGCCTTGTCATTTGCATTTTCGTGGGTTTTATCGGTAAAATACAGATCAGCATTTTATAGTCAGGACCGTTACCGACAGCTTGACATGCACTCGTATTTAGTGCTATCAAAATGACACTTCTGCTTATGTGAACTTACATGCTTATTACTTATGTCTCCCAAGATAATTGTTCGCTAAACAAGGCAAATGTAAACAGGAGGCTATTTTTTCAGAAAGTTGCTCCTTCAGCTTCCTGTCCATCCCAAAGGTCAAATCCTTTTTTTGTGAGACCAAAAACAGCTGCTGACGCAGTGGTGACAGTGAAGAATGACAATATTATGATCTATGGTATGGTTAAGAACTCAGAGTTAAAGGTTGTAACAGAGAAACATCCTTTCAGCAGGTTTCTGCAAACCTTAATAAGTGGAGAAAGAAAAATGCTTTTGAAATGGGCACTCATTTAGAATGCTGATTTCTTCATAGTTTGGTCTTTAAGTACTTTTTTTCCTGCAGAGGTCTTAGCAGCTATGGGGCATTTATATTTCCTACATTGTGCAAAATACCTGATATATTGAATAAAGCTATGCTACCACCACATCTGAATAACTCAAAAGTATTGTCTCTTGCTCTGGTCATATTGCCACTATGTGGTGGGAAGTTTTAATAATGTTGTGCAGCACACTGAGGCTTGTAAAAGCTCAGGTACAGGGCTGACTGATGGTGGAGTAGGAGACTCAGCCCAAGCTACAACCTCTGATAATCTGCTCCCACCTCATCTTTCACCATTACTGCTCAAATTGGTTCCCATCTCCAAAAGGGTTTGGGATGGAGGCCTTGGAAGAGCTGTGACCAAGGAGCTATTGTCAGATAAATTTTATTGGGGTAGTGGGAGGAACAATATTGCTGGTACCACTGTGAGGACAGTGGCAGAAGAAAAAATGAAACCACACATCAGGGGCTTTACTGTGATGTTCTGTTGTGGTTTAAAAAATTATATCTGTCCCAGAAAATTTACTCTGCCCTGGCCAAACCCAGTACCTGAGGTCTGGCACAGGCTTTTGAAACAGGCTGTGGAGCAGATATTTGTGCTGCATGAGGCTCAGTGCCCATGCTGGCTTCATCCCCAGCACTCAAGGCAGTTTTAGGTTTGCACATAAGAGCTCTACTGATTTGCCTTCCAAATAATCCTGTACAAGCCTGGTGGAAGAGGTTGCATTTATTCACAGCCACCTGTTTGTTTGTTTATTGTGGACCAGGGGGAAATTTATTAGACTTATTAGACATTAAGTTTATTTTTGGTTTTAGCTTTTAATGCTGGATATTCTGCTGTTCAGGATGTTTCACTGAACAACTTTTGTTGTGCTTTAAAAAAAGGTTTAATCACTTCTCTCGTGCTTCCTTTCAGGTTTTTTTTGTGCAATTTCAGTGATGTTTGTCTAATTACGCTATTAATTTTTTCTTTAATTAAAAAAGGCAGAAGGTTTCTTTAATGTGTTCATTTTTGTCTTAAAAGAAGGTGATATTTCATAGAATGAATGAGTTGGAAGGAACCTTAAAGATGATCTAGTTCCAACCCTCCCAATGTGGGTAGGGTTTTCACTCCCTAGATCAGGTTGCTCAGGGCCTCATCCAGCCTGGGCTGGAATGCTTCCAGGGTTGGCATCCACAACATTTCAAGGAGAACCGGGTTTTCTGGAGCAGGCTGGAAGCTGGTGTTTCCTCATGGTAAACTACTGTGTTCCTACTTGCAGTCAGGAGTTGCAAAAGTTGACTGCTCTCAATAACTGGGTGGAGAGGGATGGGATGCTAGCTGGAGAGAAGGGTAACTGGCCCTTTTTGATATTGGTGGTCTAAGACAAGAAAGAGTCTTGCTCTTGGTCTGATTTTTTTTTTTTTTCCCAACAGACTAGAGAAATTTACTAGTTTTAGATGAGAAACATCTAAGAGAAAATGCATATAAGAGAAAATGGAAACTTACAGGAGAATTTCTGGGGTGACCTTGTTGTGACCTTTCAGTACCTAAAGAGAATGACAGGAGAACTTAGAAAGGGATTTTTTACAAGGACATGTAGTGACAAGGTGTGATGACTTAAAACTGAAAAAGGTTAAGTTTAAATTAGATATTAGGAAGAAATTATTTACTGTGAGGGTGATGAGGCTCTGGAGCAGGTTGTCCAGAAGAGCTGTGGTTGTCTGGTAGTGTTCAAGGCCAGGTTGGATGGGGCTTTGAGCAACCAGGTCTAGTAAAGGTGTCCCTGCCCATGGCAGGGCTGTTGGAACTAGATGATTCTTAAGCTCCCTTCCAATTCTGTGATTCTTTGAATTAACTGTGGCAGGAAAAAAAAAATTATTTGCTTAGAGAAAGAAGTTAAAACCTGCTTGCCTGTTGCAGGAAAAGAAATGGCAATTTCCCTTATTTTTCCAGACCATTCTGTTATTTTTATGCATATTCCTTGTTCTGAGCAGTCAGTTGAATTTTGCAGTATTTAAACTGATATTTAGGAGTTAAATATTGACAACTAGCAAACCTTTAAAATAGTTACCCAGCTAATGGTACAGCTGCCTCAATGAGACATGCTGCTAAAGCTAGAGAAACTCAAAAAGAAAAGAAGTTGGCTAATTCTCAGTAGAGAGTAGCAATGGCAGGTAAAAACATTGTCAGTTAGAACATATTTTATCATGATTACCACAGAACTCATTATTATGATTAAAGATGTACTAGCCATGACATGCCAGCTACATGCTGGTAGCAGAAAATACCTGCTGTTTGTAGGTTATTATCAACCTCCTTTGAAGAAAATCAGTCTTTCTTTACATTTGCAATGCAATGAAACCCCAGGCATTTCTTTGTATCTTTAATTTAAGCATGCTTTTCAAACGCAGACACACAGCTGCAGTGAGCAACAAAATGGGTTTGTCATGTTTTGTGGTATCCCACTAAATAAAAAGGGATTTTTTGCCAGTATCTATGTTAATGTTTTGGGATTGTCTGTTGAAATTCTAATCTATCTATCTATACGAGTGAAAAAGAAAAAAAACTTTGTTAAGAGTGCTTAACAGAGTACTACATCCTATTTGGAAACCGTAACTTTAATTATAATTTCTAATGTTATATTGCACCATAAATAACATTAGGGGAAATCACTACCATGAAGAAAATCACTAACTGTAGCAAAGTCATTGGTTTTAAACTGTGATTTGCCTATCATAGAGTATGATGGAAAAAAAATTGCAAAAATGCAAGTATAAAGTACAAGTTCAGCTATAACTAAGCCCATTTCAGAAAGAGTTTATTCTAAGTGTTTGCAGCAGTTATTTTTCATGCAGAAATCTATGTTAAGCGTCAGCTTCAATAAACTCAAGTTACATGGTCAGATAGATACTGTGCAAATATTAAACTGCCAGCTTTGTCAGTGAACCAGCGGATGTGTCATTCCTCCTATCTTTATTATTTTTTAAATAATTCAGCACATGTGCACTATTAGCACTGTAACATGAACTCTCCCATGCTGAGGATTTTATTTTGCCTGAGAAGAAAATGAGCTTTGTCTTTCAAAAGGCTGTTGATATCTTGCCTTTTATGACCAGCTATTGTCTCCCGATGAGCACATCTCTATAACTAGGTGGTAGTAAGCCTAAGTATTATAGGAAGAGAAAGCCCTTCCATTTGCAGTTGTGTATTTGTAAACTTGCTGGTTTTACTAACTACAGAAACTTAAAGACTTGCTAGTCATGTCTTAAGAGGTCACTCTATGCCTATTGCTTAACATTAAATCACAATTTCTATTTGTATTTCCAGCATGACTTATTTAATTTATTTCTTTTAGAATTTGATCCTTCTTGTATCCTTGTTTTTTTCTTATTGACTGATGTAAATTCAGCTTTCTATCTCCATTTTTTTTTCCCTATGCCTCTTACTGTCGCAACTTACCTTGGATGGCAGGTTATTGGTTACTGCCTACGGGAGCCTTTTCCAGGAGCTAATTTAGCTGTCAGTCTGAAATTGGTAAAAAGGATGAAAGATGGATCATAGGCCTGGGGCATGCCTAGACCAATATCTAGCATATCCCTATCTGGAAGTACGCTTATTAAAACAGATTTGAAAAATATTTTTTCCCAATCTTGCTCTGCCATCATTTCATCTAGCTAAGAAAAACATTTTCACAGTGACACTACTGATTCTTTGGCAGCTCTCTTTTTTTCTGAAAGGAGAAAACAGTATTTAGATACAAGATCAATAGAAAAACAAATAGACTATTATATTCCCTAGAGAAACCCCTAGAGAGAAGACAGATGTGCAGAAATTTAATATTCTTCTAGGCAAAAATCACAAACATGGGGATTCTGTTCAGCTGAAATGAGCTGTGGTAAATGTGTGTGGAATAAACATTTTAAAAGGAGTAATAATAAAAGGAACGCTTTTGGGCTAGGCTGAGGTGCTGTGTTTGAATTTGTGACCCCTTCAAAAAGTAATTTTGCATCTACAAATAGTGGTTACCTCAGTATTATATGGTTCAGGCATACCTTCATATAGTGAGTGAAAGGAGGGTTTCTCTCCATCTGCTCTTTTAAGATGTACTCATCCATTCACAAAGTTCATACAGAGAACTGTCTTTAATATTGCTTCCATTTTTTATAAAGATAATTATATTCTTCTGCATGACCTTGAGCCTGTTACTTGAATTAGGTATGTGCTTTGGTTTCATTTCTGAAATAATTTACAAATAAAAGTAATCACAATATGACTAATTTTCAATAACAAATTATCTGTCCACTGTCCACTTTCTATCCCTACAAGTCAAATCCTGTTGTTGTATCTACTCAATGAAAGGAGTAAACTTAAACTTTCTGTATCTGCTATGTCAGACTTCTTCCTGGAGCTCCTGCACTGAACATCTAATGAGGATGATGAAGGGTTTCCCTCCTGTTGGAGGGGCTGCAGAATGTGCGTTAAAGAGACAAGGTAACTGGCTGACATCACACTTCAGTTGATGTTCTTGCACCTAGCCACAAGATTGTTTGGAGGATTACACATTCAACTTTTTGGAAAAACATAAATTTTCCTCCCACCCAGTCTGGTTTTCCAATCATATTTGTGTCAAGGGCACCTTTCTCTTTTTTCCCCTTTGAATTTGCCTGACACTGAAAACTAGCTGTGGATCAATAAACCTCGTGTTTAAATTCAGACACACAAATACCATCACAGAGCTGTGAAAGCAGTGTTAGTTTCTATTCTTAATATTGAGCATGTATCAGAAGCAGCTACAAGCTTCTACCAGCTTGAACCTCGTTTGGGTTGGACTAGATTCTCTAAATGCAAAATTCCATACTGCCCTTTCCCTTAAGGAGCATATTTTCCAAAGTACAAGATACATTAGGGGTGTGTGTGTGTCAGACAGTACAGGCATGGAGAAATTTGTGAGAAAGGGAGAAATTCAGCAGAAGTACATGTAGTTCTTAAGCTACATTTTTAAGTATGTTAAATCATACCTGCTACTGATGTCTTCTTCAAAACAGCATAATTTTACCTCTGCCAACAACTTTGTGCAATTCAGGCATAAAACTGATTTAAAGAGAGTTGTAGATGCATAGTATCTCCTCTTAAAAGTTGATACATTAGCATTTTTGTTAGCATTTTTCAATTTCTAGCTCACGATTCCTTGAAAATGTGAAAACTTACTGAATATTTTTAACCTAAATGGAATATGTACTTGTGCAGCTCTTTAGTTGTCATTGTAGAGGTATTTTTTGAGTGGCTATGACTCTTGATTGTAGAAGTCCTTAGTGGAATTCTTTATGTTTTTATATATTTTTGCAAATGCCTCTTTTATTAGCATGGAAATGCATAGGAAGAGAGGTCCACTAATGTGGATGTGTGGACAATGAACCTCTGGATACCAAATTTTGTTATTCTTATTTGAAGATGATCTTATCAGGAAAATAATGTAGATTTCCAGTAGGACAATTTGTGTTAACACTAGAAGAGTACCTTCAAAAAATTCTTGTATGAGCATATTTTTCCTCTTCTCCACATTCAGAAATCTGGATGAAAATCTAGAGATGAAAGGTGATTTCTTTTTTCAGGCTCACAAACATTAAGCAGTGCATACCTGCAAGCATGGGAATCTGATGGAAAAGTTATGATCAGATAAAAATGAGAAGGTTTATCCAGAATGAACAGAGACAGGAAAAGAAATTCAAGTATGTACTAATTGGTCCTGTTTTTGTAGAAACAAAACTTCTGCAGTTTTATTTGGTTGCTGAAGGATGTAGACTTTCATTTTTAGATGTTTTAAATTAGGTGGCATAGAACTAGCAGGAGAGCTGAGTTTAGAGCTCCAGACATCATTGTCAATTCTGCACTCTATTTGCCAGTCATTTGTCCCCATAAAGAAAACAAAAAAAAAAAAGAAAAAGAAGACAAAATTACTCAATAACCAATACTATTGATATGTATGTTACACACCTGCAAGACACTAAGCACACTTGACTGTTGTGGAATTTTACTGGGAATTTCTCACCAGCCCTTGAGGTGATGGTCCATGTTTCTCAGCATAGTTTCACTTAGGCAGGAAGTGGATGGTGCCTGTACATTCTGGATGCATGGAGCCTCTTTGAAGAGATCTTTGCAGAGAAGACAGAAGCTTGTGAGTGCATTAATGCAGGTCTGGACAACTTGTGTGTTAATGGCTCTTGGGGACATCGTTTAGTGTCGGGCTGGGCAGTGATGGACCCACTGATGTTAAAGGTTTTTTTCCAACTGCTTGATTCCATTCTATGATTCTGTATTTCATGTGTGACCCTACCCCATGAGAGGTGCAAAAACTCCATCTTATTCCAAATTTGGGGTGCTGATGCCTGCTGCAAGCTGGAGGACTCTAGCACAAGGGAGGACTGGGGAAAATGTGGTGTGGGACAGACAAGGTTTGTCTCTCAGGAATGTGAAGTCATCCCAAAGGTTCTTGCCTTTATCTGCACAGCTTTAGTCAGAGTTGTAAAAAATTAATTTTTCACTTGCTGAAAATTACTGAGTACCCTTCACAAGCATCTGTTTCTTCAGAAAGAGACAAAGTCTATGTGAAAATGTTCTACAGTGAGGACTGGGTGCAATAGCAAATATCAACTAATTTTTTGGCTAGAGCTTACATACATTTTGACTGGTTTTGACTATATTCTTTGGCTTTCCAAAAGCTACTGTGTATCAAAAACTGGAATTTTAACTGTCTGAAAGAAAAAGGGGCCCAACCCCCTGCAGATAATTCACGTTGTCCAGAAGGGAAGAGACATGTGAGGAGCGATGCTAACAGCCTTTTGTCTCCATGTCCCCTAGTGTTTTTTTCTACTGTCTTGTTTGAAAGCAGATTGTGCGTGAAGGGTATTTAAAAATATCCAAACTGATCAAAATCATCTATGGCATGGAGGCAGAAATAGCCGGGAAAACAAACAGACCGGAGATGAAATATGGATGAGATAGACATACCAGTGTTTCATGAAAGAGAGAGCTTAAAACCAAAAGCCAAGAAACACAAATACAGGGAGTTAAAGTACAGATACTTTATGATTCACGTTACTGTCTTCAATTAACTATGATATAGAATTGCGCGATTTTTTTCCTTTCAAAAGAGAAATCCATCTCCTTGCTTATTTTTCCACTTGCTGCTTTCTGTTTAAGTTAATTCAGCAGTAATTGGATACACTGTGTCTAATTCTTAATAAATCAACGGAACTTTATAGTGATATTGACAGTGGCTTTGCTTGCCCCATTGTTTCTATCAAGAGTTTTATTCTGCTTCAAAACAATTTGCTGTGAACGCCCTTGTTTGTTTGCCACACTAGGCTTTGTTCTGGCTGAAAACTTTGATTTATAACTGTATATAATTGATGGCTGTGGGGTAGGTGGACTATAGCTATTGCTCCTCCTCTTTTAATCTAGCTTTGCGTAGAAATCCATGTAGTGGAGCATTCTCAAGGGAACCAGGCTGGGAAATTCTCTGTATACCCAATGGGAGGCCATTAATCATAGTGAAGAGTCTCTTACTGGCTGCAAGCATGTTTGTGAAAGTCAGGAAAACAAAAGTGGACCACCTCAAAATGACTGATCAAGAGAATAGATGTTAAAGCCAATGTATTCATTGTGATACATCAAAAAAAAAAAAAGAAAAAAAAAAAGAATAGTTTATGCATTGAAATATATTTATTAAGATAGATTTGGCACATTTGAAGATACTTTATACACTAGTAAATAACTGTAATTGTAGATGTTAGAGATCAGAATCCTAGGAAAATGAAATAAAAGTTTTTACGATTGCTACTGTGGATCTGAGAGAAACTTTGACAACACCAGATAACAAATGCCCAAAGCATTTGCTGAATGTGTGTCAGAGCTGAGCTGGTACAAGAAAAGTCAAAAATGTCAGGTGAGATTTTGACAAGTATTTGTCCAAAGAATGTCTCGTTCAGAGCTAAAAAAAAAAAAAAAAAAAAAAAAATATTAAACTTTTAGGAATAGTTTTTTTCCTGCAGCTCGTGCATTCTGGCTGTTGTCCAGTGCAGGTGAGGAAGCACCTGAGAGCACCTGCAAGCTCTCAGAGGTGGCACTAACCTGCAGGCTGTGAAGCCCAAGCCCTCACAGTTAGCAGGACTGGGGTCTCAGTGCTTCTGCAGGTCCTGCCATCTTCTCATATCCTTCACAGAAATGTGCTGCTCGAATGCAAACCTAATGGGTTCCAGTTGTGACTGCTCCGAAGGTATTTGTACAACAAAGAGATAGTGCTCAAATTTGAGTATATCCAAGTTGGATAGGAGATGGAGTTACAGGAGGTATTTTTGTGATTAAAAGTTTCTGCCCAGCAGGGAGAAATCAAGGAAATAAAGAGGCTTAAATGCAGTTTTTAAGCACTGACAGTCTGGACTTTTTCCCATATAAATAGCCAGAAACTATAGGAAGAGAAGTATTGTGATATGACAAAACGTTAGCTTTATTTACTTGACAAACAGTTGGGGATTTTTTACTTTAAAGGCTAGATTTGATGCAGTCACAGATAATGCTACAGTTTGTGTTCTCATGAAGCTGTGATAGAGCAGTGCACTAAATCAGTTTATTTACCTCACAAAAATCCTCAATGAACCTTCCTACCGATTCCTAACAATTTCAGCCTGTGTACTTAAAAAAAGTTACTAAAATTCATAAAACAATTTCCTGGAAGAAGGCCTAAATGTAAAAAATGGAAATAGCGTTTTCCAGAAATTATAATACATTGTTTCAATAATATTTTAAAGTAAGATGGAAACATTTTCTCCAGACATTGTTACAGTGAAAGCTACAACTTATCGTGACAAAATAGTTACAAAGTTAAAAATGGCATAGCAAGCAGTAAGTTAAACCTTAATATAATATGTGGAAGAATAAATGTTCATTCTGAAGCACTAAGCATTTTTTTTCTTAGTTTATACTAAATTTATGACATTGGGGAGTAGGAGTAAGATACTAACTTACATTTGGTAATTTTTTTTAAATCAAGGGAAAAAACCACTAATTTTTCTGTAATTATCACCTTAGTCTGTCTTTTTTCCTATTTATGGAAAGGGATTCATTTCAGATATGTTTTGCCATTTCCAGTATTCAAGTCCCATTTTTATTCAGTACTGCTTTATACATTAGTATGACTTAACTTCTTTTTCCTCCCACTAAGTTGAAATGCAAATGCAGTCTATGTCTCAAAGATGTATATTCATGTTTGATACAAAGCACCTGTTAAAGTCTGGTTATTTCAAGTTAAGAAAATGCTTAAGCTGCTCTCAGCAAAGGTGACTTCTCTGAACTGCAACTTGCACCCTTACATAGTTTATTAAATTACAGCTCTGTCAAACTGAGTGCTGTGTCCTATTTTAGTGGTGTTCCACACGTGGGTGTAATGATGCCACTGATCTTAAATCCCTTTTAATTACTGCCCCTTCACTTGTTTTCTTGTTTCCTGGCATGGTGGAAGTCCAACCGGAATGAAGTCCAGGCTTAAGTGTTCATCTCGACTATTCATCTTAGCTTTCCCTATTGTTATGTTTATGCTGAGTTTTATTAGACTCATGGGATCAAAACGTATTCCCTTAGTTTTACAAAAAATGAATAGCTTTTGTACATTCTTAGCATTTAAAGTAAACACAGCGAGTTTTTAAAGCGCTCTTTTTTTTCCCAACAACTAAAATGCGGTCATCTGTTCTAAGCATAAATCATAATTTCATTATCAACAGAGAGAGGTCCAATGCAATATATATGTATAGTTTAATGATATAAGTGGCATTTCTGGGTAAAATGTATTCCTTGCCCAAGTAAACACTTCATAACAACATGAGTGAAAGGGTGTATTTAAAAAACGAAGGCTTAGAGCAAGTTACTTATGAGTTATACGGAATGCAGTTTTTGTAAAATATGAAGCTCACTGGATATGATCCAAACCAGCTGAACTATGTTAAAAGGTATAATAAACAGTCATAGCTTTGCATGCAGTTATTTAATTGGCAAATAGATTTTTCTATCACTGTCACTGGCAATAGCAGCCATTTGATACCAGGGCTTGGATTAAATGTTTCATCAGTAGTGCCTATTTAAGGATCTTTATGGAAGAACAAGTTAGTCCCCTGGGCAAGCCCATGTCAACTGCAATAAAGAGATCCACACAAGTGAATGAGATGTATTTTTGCAGGATTTACAGGGAGGCTACGATTCGCTTTTCTATCTGGATGCTTTGAGGGCTGCTTCCCATTTTGTTTAACAACAGTGTCTGCTGGTGGCAAGTATTGAATACCGAACATTGCATATCCAAAGGATTTTTATAGTTCTCTTGCAGAAATGGATTTATAAATGGTTGTCATCTTTCTGGAAATAGGTGAGTCTCTGATAGAAGCAGATATCGCAGGATTTCAGTAGCTTTAATTTTCTGGTAAATATTCTGCATCTAGACTAAACCTACAGATACTCCAAGTATCTGCCGTATTTTCTTCTCTCTCATTCAGAACTATAAGTCAGAACCTTCTGAACTCCTCTCTCACCGTTTTGGGTACAGGAAAAATGTAACAACTGTGGGTTTCAAGATTGCTTGACTTTATTTAGTCCACTGTCCTGCTCCCAGGATGCTCATAAGGTCTGTGCATGTAGTTAACGCTTGCTGCAATGTTTTATAATTGGTTCGTATAATATGTGCGTTTGTCATTTTATAGCACATTAGTTGAATTTAGAAGCTTTTTTAAAGTTAATTTTGAGTATGTATCTGTGCTTGTCAGGGAGTCTTAGTTCTTCTTGGCAGCTAGATTAATTTTTCCCTGGTTGATTTTAATTTCAGGACTTTGTTGTAATATTTTTCATTCTGAAATTCTTTAAGAACAGGCAAAAATATGTGATATAGCTGAAAACAACTGCATCTACTGTTCGTTTCCATGTTCGTGTAACTGTTCTGGGTATAAATTTAAGTCTCAGCTGTTCATTGGCATCTTTTTGATCTGAACTGGTGATACTGCATCTAACCTCCTTAGCTAGGTTACTGCTCTCTGAGGTTGAAAAGTGGAGAGCAAATGCCTCTGAGGTTGAATTAAATGAGCCGTTTGCAATAGATTCAAACTCTGGTGAATAAGCATCTTTCAGGCTCACTTGAAACAGTTCAAACTTTTGTTCACTGACTCTTCTCTGGTGTGAAGCAGAACTTATACTATTACTTCAAGAATTGATTCTAGGCTTCTGGTGAGAGTAGGAGAGGAGTCGTCCTGTTATGCACGCTTGGCAATTTGTATTCTCAAGAAGGTTTTTATATATATATATATCTCTATGTGTACTAATTATATGTGTATTCATATGTAAGTATTTGTATTTATAAGCTTATGTAATTCGTATATTTTTATGTACACATACATAAAAATTAATAGGTTTTTTTTTACTTGCTTTCTGAACAAGTCTCATCATTGTGTTTTTATCATACAAAGGAAAACAAAAATTTCTAACCGCACAAGGACTCTTTTACACCAGCTGGTAGTACAGGAATTCTTCTAAATAGTAGTATAGTATTTTACACTGACGATAATGTCTTCACAGTCATGTCAATGTAAAAGGGCATAAATTTAATATGCACTTAAGAGTCGTAACTGTGCAAATTTTTCTGAGCAAAATGGGAAGGGGAAGCAAGGGAGCAGGTGCATTGCTCAGCCAGCCCTCTTTTCCTTACTCTCCTCAGTCCCTGTTGTTTCCTGCAGCCTCCTGAAGAGCTGCCAGCCAGTGTTAACTCAGATCTTGTTTGTGGGTTATATAGTCATGAATTTAGATGATTAACATAGGGCTGTTCCTGTTCCATGACTTGCCTCATATGTGGTTCTTTCCTGGGCTAATGTAAATAATGGGTGTTTTTATAATTGAAATAAGTGTCCTAGAGATATACCTTTCTGTCCCACTTAGGTCTGTCCTGCTTGTAGTTCTATTAAAGAGTGGGTGTTGTGTTTTGTCTAGGGACTAAAAGAGTGAAATTTTTTCTGCCTGCAATATTATTGATATTTTAAAAAAAAGAAAAAAAAAAAAAAATTTCTGGTTTGAGCCCAAAGTCCCTTCTACATTTTACAGTAGCTTTGAAATGGAAAGGACTCTTCTTTATTTGCATTAATATTAAGGAATAACATGACGTAAATCTATGAAAAAGCCACTGGTCTGTCCTTGAAAGCAAGACCTCAAGACTCTCCTCCTGAAGGACTTGGAGAGAATCATCTAGCTAATCAGCTATTGACTGGAAAGCAGGTGAAGATTGCTTAGTTTATTGATAAATCATCAAACAAGCAGATGGAAAAAAATTTTAGCGACTAATCTGTGTGTCTGTCTACTTAAAACCTTGAATTGTCTTCTGTCCTTGTGGTTTTGTGTGCTCACTTAAGTTGGCAAGATTTTCGTGGCAATGAACGTATTTCTAGAACCAAGTGATTTCAGGATGTGACCATCTTTGAATAATTTGCACTTTTGTTGCAAAAAAAAAAAATAAATCATGTCATCATCACTGAATAAATCTGTCCTGTTCCATTGCTCCTCACCAGGAGTGCACATCTGTATGTTTCTGTGCTCTCTCCCCTGTAGGTTGCATGTGCCCTCTGTGGCTCAGGGAGGCAAGAGATGAGTATCACTTTGCATGATAGTTCAGCCTTGTAACCTGGAGTGCAGTGGCTGCTAATGTGTTTTTTGGGTAGGTTTTTCTGCTTGTACAGATTAATGACCCGATTCAGAAGCTGTTCTACATGCTGGACTCCTGCTGATTTCTGTTTGTGCAGAACTGCAAGGGAAGCTAACTCTGAGCATGGATCCTGGCATAATTTATTTAGGGTCCAGTACTGGTGCCCAGCCAGAGTTGAAATAATAATAAACTGGCCTTCACACTTCCATCCTTCTTTCTCTCATCTTGAGGCAGAGATTTTTTTCTATCTGTTGAAGGAGGTGCACTCTTAGTACTGTGGACACGGATAGAGGTTTCTGTGGACCTCTGGTACTACTCCAGGCACATTTTCAATCTGCCACAGAGACAAGAAGTGATTATTTTCTTCTCTCTAAGTTCCCGTGCCATGAGAGTAGCTGCGGTATTTTGAGGAGAAATTGAGCATTTCCGCAATGCATTTATCACACCTTTAATTTGCACCTTCAAAGCACTGTAGATTTTCTTAAAGTTTAAGAGTGTAAGGGTCTGTTCCCCTTGTGAAGGCCTCTGTTTGGCATTGTATGGACTCATTTCTCAGGGGAGCAGGCTTGTGATGGGTTTTGCCTGTAGGTGATCCCAGAGTTGCTGGGCATGCTAACACTGTCAATATCTAGAGGGCTTCACCTGACCCCATCTTCAGCTGTGGATATGCATCTCCAAGCTGCTAACTGCATAGTGACTGAACTATGAGTTTTCCTTTTAGAAATCCTGTATTTCTGTCTCCTAGTAATGGTCCTAAAAACCCATAGAAACCTTGTTTCTTAAGAATTTAAAGATCCTATTTCTATCCACATTGAACAGCAGTATACTTGTACCTGAATCTTTCCTGGCTTCTTGACAATACACTTTTGAGGAGCAATTCTTCCTTGCAGAAGGCAGTTGCTCAAAGTACCTTGGAGATTTGTAATGCTAGAAATAGCCAAGGTGAGGATGGATTATTAGGTAGAGTGCAGGTGCATGTTAAATGCAATTTATCACATGGATGCCACCCTCAGGTGTGTGGGTGGATGGGTTGAGATGCTTACCTAAAGTTTTAACTTGTTCAGTGAACACTTAATTCAGAGGATTTTCAGTTTTCACTGCTTCTAACAGCATTCTGTGTATTTTCATGAGATTAGCTACTCTTGAATAGTTTTTCCATTGTGTTAGGTGTAGGCACATTGCTCTGCAGAATCACTCAAGCAGGGATGCCTTTTTTTTCCCATCTAGTTGTTTCAACAACATGCCTCTTGTGACCACCGAGAGATTATCACTGCCTGGTAGGTAGTATCGTGTCTTCTTGTGTGAGATTTTTTCTCTAGGTTTCCTGCACACATTCACGGAGAAGACTTCTGTTGTGAAAATCCTTTTGTGTCTCCACTATCTCTTTTTTTCAGCTGCACCGGACACTTAGATTCTGATTTTACATATATATTAGTGTGACACTGTTGAGACATCAGAGGATTTATGTGATGAAATCCTTAAGACTGAGTTATCTGATTTTGTAACTTGCATTTGGCTTGTACTCTCTCCCAAGAATATCTACTTGCGTTTTCGTCAGAGACTTCAGAGGCAGTATCTTTTCAGATATGAAAAGTAACAGCAATAAACTACATTAGCAAATCCTCCTACAAGCTTCTTCTGTTTCCTCAAACTTCATGCTTAATAGTTGCTGGTAAATATTCTCTTTTCATCAAAGTATCTTGTAAAGATCAGTGATTTTAAAGAATTCATGCTAAAACCACACAGATCTGCTTAGTTATAGCTGCTAATTGACTGCAATATGAGAATAAAAAGAGGATGTATAAATCTGAGAACGCTGCAAAAAGTTGATAGGAAAGTGACTGTGATTTTGAAATGACGCTGTGTCTTTTTTGGTTATGGGTGGGTGAGACTGGATTCATTTAATGCCAATAGCAAAGCGTCATTGTCTTCAACTGGTCTGAGATTTTGCTGTAATGGGTGTGGTGAGAGACATTTGACATTTTCACTTTGATACCTGAAACCACCACAAAAAACAAAAAAAGTAAAATACTGTCGTTTCTTTTTCTGTTACCACATAGACTGTACCTCTTTTTTTTCCAAAGTTCAGCTTGTCCCTCACAGCTGAGCTGAAAAATCAAATACCAAATCTGATACACTTGCATTCCATGTGGAAAAGAAAGCCTGGATTTGGAGTCAGTCCTACCTCTGAATAAATAGAGTCTGCTTTTTCAAACAAACCTATGCTGATTAATAATGCGCTCCTGTACAGTGCCAAAGTAAATTTTGCATAAGGGTAGTGAAAAAATACATGAAACTTGATAATCTGCAGTGAGTTTTAATTTTGGTTGACGTGAACTTGAAATTTAGGGGCTCAGAAATATACTAAAACATAAAGAAGCTTAATCTGCTGCTGTCTCTAGGAACTGCTGCATTTTGCACGTTTCTTCTGTAAATTTGTGGGGTTTTTGGTTCTTCTAAGAAAAAAACAAGTCCAGAGCTTTGATTTCATTTTTTCTTTCCTCCCTGAGCAAAATCCCTTTAGTATAAAAAAGCGAAGTGTAACAGTCCGTAAGCCATTAAAGTATGTTGTTTATAACATAGTTAAAGTATGTTTCTCCTGGTAATGGTGCTTCTAAAGCCAGATGCAAAGCCTGAGCAAGTTTGGGCTTGAGCATTGTGGGGAGACTAACTGGTGGTGGTCTCTCTTGGGAATTTATGCTCCTACTGAATTCTCGAGCTTTTAGCATGACGTTGTCATTGGTTTTGTGCAGTCTGGATTTTGTTTCTTTGTGTTGAGGTGTGCATCCACAAGGAGACTGCAGTGGAAAGAATTCAGAAGAGTAAGGTAATGCAGTGAGAGCATGGTGGTAGTAGTAAGAAAAATGTATACTTTGAAGTGGATGTAAACATTTAAAAAGGAATACGTTTGCAGTTTGTGATTTTTCATGGTTGGCCTGAATACAAGAACACTAATGCATTGTAAAAAGATAATTTCTCTAAATACTGACAGCACCATCTTCGGTGGAGGTGAGGAATCGTTTTGCAGCTCTTCATATTTCAGTATGTCAAGACTGACCATGTTTTGTATTTATTCAGGAATTACTGCGGTGTAGCAAAAGGTGAAATTTTTGCTACAGTGTGTAATCAGTTCATCTGTTGGCTGGTGGATCAAGCTATGCAGAGAAGCAGTTAAGACATCACTCTCCTCTTAGCTGTTTGCATTAGTTTTACATCCAGCTGCTTTGCCTCAGCTAGTGCCCAGTTCTGTTGTGCTCAACTCAGTAAATCATGGCTAATAAACAGCAATTTGTTAATGCAGTGACATACAGAAATATGGCAGTATATATAGGGCTATGGCATTTACATGCTAATGAGGTCTCTGTTCGTTATTGTGTAATTCTTCCCCATTGCCTTTCTGTGATGGAAGTGCTCTGCTCACAGCTTCTGCCATGTGCAATGTCCCCATGGAGACCGTGTGTGGCGTACACCTCCCCTCTTTTATCTAATAAGTTCCTAGATGCTTATAGAAGCTTCTCTGAAATACACCGTGAAAGATACTACCGAAATTAATACTTTGAAAGATTTCTTATTGCAAAGAAAATTATAATAGATTATATCAACTTTGTGGGAGCTGGAGGGAGATGGGGGGGGGTGCTAATCAATGGATCAATGATATTGTGAGCTTTAAAAGAATATATTCAAAGAACTTTTTTTTTTTTTTTGGCCTGGTGAGGATGCTGCCTGTCTTATTTACATTCCTTTTCTTCCAGCCTAGAATTTCTTCCTTTTGTTATAAGAGGCTGCTGTACCTACATTATTGACTGGTGAGGTATCCAAGTGCTAAGTTTGCAGTTTTTGTGAAAGCTGTTTGGTTCTGATTATATCCAGTTCAATCTGTTCTGTAACTTCGTCTCCTTTCCTATTTACTGTTGTATGCCTTTATTTATAAATATCTTTTTTGTGCTCTTTTTTTTGTATGCCTGGCTCATAAAATCACAGCCAGAAGTACAAGCTTTATGACTATAAAACAAGTCATGCCTACCTTGTAGACTGTGTCATCTGCTGTGATGTTGTATTCTATGTATTATCAATTTTACTGTAAGAGGAAAATTAGAGCATGCATTTTCCACATGAAGAAATCAAATGTAATCTAAATGCAAACCACAGGTTTTATTGCACAGTAATATTTGATAGCACTGCTATTACTAATCCCAGCATGACAAGAAACACAGCATAGTTATGAAGTTCACAGCACTCATTTTTTAATGGTCTTTTTTTGGCTAGGAAAGCCACAAAGCCAGGGCAGATTGTTTGCCAGTTGAAGTCTCAGACTTTCAGAAATGTTAGTAGAATATAGTACATTTTTACTCATTTAATCATTTCAGGTCTGACAGGAATTCGTATCCTTTCTATTTTCCATGAAAACATTATTGAGTAGTAAAAATAAAATGAGATAATTAACTATATCCAATAAATACCTTATTATCAGTGCTTTTGCTTCTGTAGGGTACTTTACGAGGAGTTCTAAATTTTTATTTTATTTTTTGTGTTTAGAGTTTTAGTATCTATAATCATTGAAATAAAAGATGAATGATTGTATTACAGTAGAGTGCATCTGCCTCCCAGGTGGGGAGCTGCCTGCCACTGGTCTTTTAGGTTATTCAGAACTATTTAGATGACAGTGAATGAGCTTCTTACAGTCAGCTTTGGTAGAAGTGTCACAACTGACTTTATAATACAGTGATAACCCAAGAGTATTATGCGAGTGTGAAGTTTGGGTGTGTTAGGTATGATAACCCATTTGCAGATGATAAATAGTATTGAGTATAAATCCTCAACAGCTGTTGGGAGCTCATGCTGAAATCAGAACCGTGGTCCTCTCTAATAGGTGTCTGGATTGTTACCTACTTAAAGTGAAGAACACAACCTACCATGTTGTTGTTACCACTAGATAAAATTTTCATACAGACCTCTCTTTTTGAAGCAGGGATCTAAACCAGGTGTATTGGGCACATCAGATCAGGAGAAAGTCAATGCTGCTACACAGACAGGCGTTTCCTGGGGATTGGTCCCTGCTCTGTGGGCATCAGTTCCTTCAGTGTGCATGCTGTAACCATAAATGGGAGAGGACAAGGGAAGAGAGCTTAATGGGAAAGTGAGGAACATGCCACCATCTGAAGACTTTTCTTTTGTATAAGTAGGGAATGGCTCTAATCCATATTCTGGGGGGTAGATACATGCCCTGTGTTTGTGATTGGCCAGACTATATGATGATGGTGGATTCTTCCTTTTCTGTATATAGATTTGTTAGCTGTACCAAGTTAATAATGCCTTTCTATCTAGTTAGGGGTTTGTTGTTTTTTTTTTCATTTTCATTTAATCTCTTACTGTCTGGGCATCCAGTCTTGTTTCTGTTAAAGGATATTAGCAAGATACCTGAAAGGAACTGGCTTGCTTAAGTGATATACACTATGACTTAAGATAAAATAAATCAAATTCAGAAGTAATATCACCAGTACTTATGAACATGCTCCTTTGATCATTATCTAGTTGATTCAATGTTATTTACTTTTGGTGATAATGGTTTGTCTGCTTTATCTCCTCTGCTCTGTCAGTAGCTTTGACTCTGCCCATATCACTTGTCTCAATGAATAATGCTTTTAGCTCATTGATTTTATTTTCCAGCTGGCTGAAATTATCTGCGCAACTTTGCATTTGTAGAGTTTTCCCAAATCTTCATTACAAATGCTCATCCCTTTCTTCTTCTGAAGGAAGCCAAGGAATGTTTGTTACTTTTGGTGACCATGTCCGGTTAAAGGAAGAAGAGGTTTTTGAGATACTTAAGTTCTGTGTGTTCCACTAAAACTCCTTCCTCAGGAGATCTTTACTTTCCAGAAGGCCATGGTTGTGTCTTGCTCTTCTGGATGCAGCTACAGCCAGCCTTTAGGTTGTACTGATCAAGCAAAAGTAAAGAACCATACTGGAGTTTATTTTGTTAATTTGTAGTGTTGGCTATGTGAGTTAGAGCAGAGAAGACTCAGACACCATGGGTGTGGGTGTGCATGCATATATCCTTTGTGCTGGATGTAAGTTAAACCAAGGATTTTAGATATTCCCAGCCCAGCATTGTTTTGGTGCTGGAAGCCTGGAAATCTCTGAAATGCTGTGTATGAGGCTGCTGAAAATGTCATTGTGGATGTTATCCAGTAGTATCCATTGACCCTCTCAGTCATGGCATCCTTCTGAACGTATCAGTTCCCCTAAATGTGAATTCCTTTTGGAAAATCCAGCTCATTTTGCAGCTTGATTTACACCCTTATATGCTTGTTTTCTAAAACACATTCTCCTCATGTAGTCTTGTGGTAGTTGGTTGTGGGACCAAGTCACTGGTTCCAAAAAAAGTAGTATACAGCATGTGCTATTTTTAAATATACTTTTAAATTACTTTTTTATGTGTTTTATCCAGAGTTACAGGGGATGTTGTAGAAGTACCTCAAAACATACTTTCAGAGCCTACGTCTCTTTTACAGACACCTGGTTCAACAGCATGTGCTTTCACTTTTTTTTTAACACTCTTCTCTAATTCTCATCTTCTGTAAAGCCACTTTTTGGAGTTGTTTTTATTTTTTTCCTTTTTTCCCCTCTGCCTTTTTCAGTGTTTTTTCTTTGTTTTGGGTTTTGGTTTTTTGCTTTTCTGTTTTTTTTTTTCCTCTTTTCTGTTTTATATTTCTTTGTATTCTGGATCTCCTGTGTTAAGAAGAGTGAATAAATGGGGCAGTGCATAATGTAATAATATCAATTTTTATTTCAATTTTAATATTTTGAAGGTAAGTTCAGCAGACTGTGATTATAATCAACTGAGAATGTCCAGAATACAGGAGAAAGCAGTACTTGATTACAGCAGTTTACAGTTTTACAGTTAAAAGATATGAAAAAACACAAATAGTCCCTTTGGGAAATGAAATATAATGGAAGTGTGGTTATTAAAAACTAGATATAATGTACAGTAGTTATTACCTATTACGGTAAATCACCACAAGATGCAGGAAACATATCAGATAGATAAAACAGCCATCTTGGAATATGTTGTCTTATTTTCCAGCGGATACTTTTTTTCTTCTTAGGCACTGAATTGATTTGGGGTGTGGAATTCATTTAGGAGAATGTTCATTGCCCTTTTCAGAGTGGCTATTGAAATCAAGTGGTTGTCTGTGCTGAGCTGTAAGTCATGTTCCCCTGTACCCCCAGGAAAGCTGCTTCGAGGGGCAATCGTGTACAGCAGGTACTAATAGCTATTAGTTACTCAGAGTTAACGATGTTGCCAGCCTTGAGTATTTCACTTATCTTAAAATGGAAGTGCATGTTGATTTCCATTTCACAAATGGAAAAATTGAGTCAGATGGAGTTCAAATGACTTTCCTGAAGTCAGTAGCAAATCACTGTCAGATCTGAAGATGCAATCCAGCCGCCCTCTCCCCTGTGCTCTATGTGGTTATGTGCAACTCTGAAGTGCCTGGGTAAGTAATTTTGGTTCATTAAAGCCTTTATGCTCCTTTGACAAAGACATGAGCAACTTTACAGCTTTTCAGGGTCTTTCATCTGGCATCTACCAGTGCCCTCCCTGTCCATCACACACATCCAAGACAATTTGATTGAGTTACTACCACCTGGATCAATTGGGAGCTAAGAGTTCTGATATTCTTTCTGTTGTCATGTCCTAAGGATTGCCTGGAATAATTCTTAGAAATTAAAACTTCTCTTTTGTGGATTAGAGGGAGTGAGGTTGGCCTAAGGAGGACATCCAACTTCAGCCAGTGACTTTGTGTAAATCTGTTTTGTTTCCAAGCATGCAGTGATGCTAACTGAGTCAGCTGTTATGTCAAGAATTTATTTGATCTGCTAAATTAATATGGGTTAATTAGATTAATTAAACAGAAGATAACTAGAGATGAATGAGGAGGTCAAGAAGAAAATTATTGGCAGTTGTAGCCTTGTGCTGGGTTAGCCTTGGCTAGCAGCCAGTTACCCACATGGCTGCTCACTCCTGTGTTCTCTCACGAGATGGAGAGAAAATAGAAGGAAGGTGAGAAGATTTGTGGCTCAAGATAATGGCATTTTAATCATGACAGCAAGAGCTGTACACGGAAGCAAAGCAAAAAGAGTAATTCATTCACTACTTCAAATCAGCAAGCAGATATCCAGCTGCTTCCTGGGAAGCATGGCCTCAGCATACATGGCAGTTGCTTGGGTAGACAAACACCATGACCATGACTGTTCCCCCTTTCTTCTTTGTTCCTTGAGCCTCCGAGCACAACGTGATGTGGTCTGTAATATCCCTTTGGTCAGTGCAGGTTGGCTGTCCCAGCTGTGTCCCCTCCCAGTCCTATTGCCCTCTTCCAGCCTATGGAGTGGAATGGTGCAGGGCACAGTGGGCACAAGAGGAGGTCTTGCTGCTGTACAAACCCTGCTCAGCAATAACAAAAGCATCAGTGGGTTATCAACTCTATTCCAGCCAAGAATTCAAAGCATGGCACTGTATGGACTGCTATACCAGCAAGATCGGTACAGCAACTAAACTTTGATTTACAACACTGAAGTGTTGAGAAAGCATTTGACTTCAGCAGACTATTAAAAAAAAAAAAAAAAGCCACAAAAACCAACCAACGAAGAAACCAAATCCCTTTTTCTAAGCAGTGAACAGCAGCAGGCTAACAATAGCCATTCATAACACAAAATTGTTGAAGAGGGCATTGGGTAAATTGGACATGAACAAATTTCCCACAATGAATGGAACTCAGTCTGTGCATCTTTGGGAGTAGGATAAGGAACTGGCACTGTCAAAGCATCTCTGAAACACCATATGCTGTAATGGCGAAATAACCATGGATAGCTGGAGAGATATTGGGATTACAGAATACAAGGAGTTGTGTCAAAGGAGGATGTATTAATTTCTGAGAAGAGAAGCAAAGGTGAAATTGGTAGAGACATTTTAATTAGCTTATGTGCCAGTATTGTTTTTGTTTGAATTTTATTAATAACTTGATCCATTGCAGGGTTATGGAGAAGCATGTGTTTGAGCAGCTAGCAAGAGAAAGTATTGGAAAAAACCTATAACTTATTTCCAGGCACTTACTTAATTAAAATACAAAACAGGCAATATGGTCTCTGGATTTATTTTTCCCATGTAGACTAGAAGCAATAAGCTGAGATTGCAGAACAGAAAAGGTACACTTGCACCTTTTTATGTGGACCTTTGAGCTGCTTCTTCTCTGAGATGGAAGTAATCCAGTTCCAGCTTTGAGATATTGAGAGGCATATGTTTGCCTAACCTAAGTGAGAATTCCTCCCTCAGGAAGTCCTTAAATCCTAATGGGAATAGTAAGCCTTGAAGTTAGTTGGTTTACCAGTGTTCCTTTTCAAGTCTCATTGAGGTGAGATGCAGCCTTAGGCACTCCTTATGTGGCATACTCAACTCCTTTCTTGCTAACAGCTGAAAAAAACAACCCCAAAACAGGAGTTGCTTTCTGGTGCTTGTGAAATGTTCTTTTCTGAAGGAGTTATGGTTTGTGACCCTCCCATTTCTGGGTCTGTGAGTTTCCATCTGGCTGACCCCATGAGGTGTGGTGGTCTCATTGCACCCCCAGGTCTCTCACTCTGGATGGTGCCTCAGTGCCTAGGGAGGCTTGCTTCCAGCACTGTGGGAATCTCTCTTAGTTGGCATTTTCTGGCTACAAGGGTAGGCAAGGAACTGCACGAAGAATTGTGTGGTCTCTGCAGCTGGGATTTCTGTCCCTTGAATCTTGGATGCAGATAGATGCAAGTGGAATATAGATAGCCCTGTGATGAAAACAGGACTGGAGGTGTGGAAAACTTAAGATTGGGAAGTGTATGTACAATTTTTTTATTTCAGTTTTTCTTGGAATCCCTCTCTTGAGCTTTCAGAAGCTGCCATTGCAGGGATTACTTCACATGATATTTACAACCTTGGCTTATACCAGTTTCATACCAGCAGCTAGGGACCAGAATGGGCTGGCAGCAGCAGGAACATATGCTCACCCCACTGGCCATCCCCTCCTGCCTGAGATGCCAGACCATGGCAGTCCCAATGTATTTAAGTTTTAGATGTAGTAAAACTAGCAATAGATGACACATGATGGTTTAAAAGGTTAATTTGTAATTAATGAAGTCAAATAAAGTTGGTTTTTCTAGGTGCTTTTTTTTTCTAACAGGTTTAAAATAAATACTAAATCAACAAATTTAAAAATAAATACTGATTTTTTTTTGCCCATAATCATCTTTATAATAATGAAGTGTAAAAAAGATTTCCCTCCTGCAAACAAATCAGAAAACACTACGGCTTTCCTCAATTTATTATGACCTGTTTATAGTAGGAGAGAGCTGAACTTCTAAAGTCTGACTTAAGGCTGTTCTGAACTGGAAACTGCGAAAATTAATTTGTATAAAATCCAGTTCTAACGTGTAAAACTAATTAAAATTAAAACTACAACCAGCCTGTATAGAAACGCATGGGACAGTTGTGAGGGAATAGCTATGGTGCTGGCCGAGGCTAAAGTGATGAACTCTGTGTCTGAGGCCATAAACCCCCTCACAAAGCAGCATGGCTGTGTAAAAATGTGCATTCAGAGACAACCTTGGGAGTCTGGGTGCTGTGTCTCTGGCATTGGTTGCTGCAGTGTTTCTCTGACTCTGCCTGTTCATTTTAATAACCATACGATAACAGTTGCAAAAAAAAGTCGCTATAAATAGAGGAGATCATGTTAAGCAGTCACAGAAGGGTGAATATCCTGAAAAGCTGTGAGCTGGAAGTCAGTGCACTGCTTTCAGAAGTTACTCCTCCTGAACTGTTGCCATGCACAGAGGAACACACACCAGTGTCTGTCTGTAACATTTCTAGTGTATTTTTGTTTCCAGAATGTGTTTTGTTTTCCTTTAATGGGCCTTTGTATTCTCCCTGCTAATTAAATGTATGTACTTTGCTATCCTTTTGATCCTAAAATGAAGCTTGTAGTGAGAAATATGCTGCTTTTACTATTCCTTTCTGGAAAGATCAAAATACTGTTCAGAAAACCTGCCGAGTTTATGAGTTGGGTTTTTCTGGGTTAGGTTTTTTTTGGCATTGTAATCCCTGTGCTGTATTATGCTTCTTTATTTGGAAATTTATGGGGAAAATAGTTTTATTGTTCGTTAGAAGTTTAAAGACCTTATATATGTTCATTTGGTAACCTTTGATTTTTGGCAGTCACTGGAAGGATGAGGTGTTTACATGTTTAGTGAAGAGGCCCTTTATTCAAAATGCTAATTAGCCTTTGAAACCAAATAGGCGTAAAATCTTGCTAAATGTTTTAGATGAGCTTACCACTCCCCCCAAACTCTCTCCTTTCTCCTGGTGGATTTTCCCTCTTGTCTTTCAACCTCTCCTCCTGCTCTGATCCTTGGAAACCTCCAGCATGTGCAGCACCCCGGTGCTCAGCAGAAACCATGGGTAACCCACCCTCTATCCCCTTTCTTTCACAGATGAACAGGGAGCCTGAGGTGTGCACTGAAGTGGAGGCACACTTTGCCACATAGTGGTGTGCATTTTTTTTTTTACCCTCCTGGATTTTTTTTTTTTTTTTTTGCATAAAGAAAGGAGGTCTATAAGAAGACCTAACAATGCCCTTACTGTTCTGTCAGAAACTGCCTGGCTACATCTTGTTTTATTTGGCCCAGGCTGAATGGCAGTTTCATTTATGTTTTGGATATTTGGCAGATATTTCATCTTTGTCAAACTTCACTTTTAACATTTGTTTAGATTACTTGTCACAACACTCTCCTTATTTTTTTTTTCCAAACTCTTAAGATTTCAGTCAGCTTGATGGTGCTCAGAAGTGGTTTCGAATATTTTTGAACTTCTTACATGTTGTCCCTTTTAAAGACATACCAGTTCAGCTGGTTGATATATAGTTTCTTTTTTGTACTTTGATAATAGTGCAAGACTGTTATTTTGAGCCCTTGGCTATCCTTGATGGTGGGGTAAGCATCTCCTAAGCCCTGTGAATAATAAAGAAAAGGATTACAGTGACAGTCTAAAATCCTGGATGCATCCATTTTAGTCCATCTTGCTTTGTGTTTAAGACCCTTTGAGCAGCTGTGTTTTGACCAGGAACATTTTTCCTCCTGTTCAGTCTGATAGGTGATGGTATTAGTTTTTTATACCTGTGAGGATTTGTGAGGGGCAGAGCACATGACAGTATGAGCTCTGGTCCCTGGATACAAACCTGGTTCCATGTTTTATCTGCCCATGCAATTGCTTCATTTCCCTGAATTTGTTTGGAAGGCCTGCAGTGAGAGATGAGGGGGATACGAGTGAGAGACTTCCCAGTGGCTGTTTCTAGGGCATTCAATTCCTTCCAGCCCAAGTCTCAAGCAGTGACCAGACTCTTAGAATTTCTGCTGTGTCTTTTGACTAGAGATAGGTGGAACTGAATGGTAGAATGTAATTTCAAATGAGGTTGAGCAGCCTCAAAGTATACTCACACTGTGTGTGAATTTCTGCTTATGAATGTTTGTTTATTTTCATTTTTATTGAAATGAGTGTTTAAAAACTTGTTCAAAAGTAAAAATTAAGAAAAATAACCCCATGTAGCCTTTTCTTGTTCAGGTATTCTGTCAGAACTGATTTCAGAGGGCTGATTTGCTTATGCTAGTGTTATTCACAGCAATAACTTTTGGAGGATTGTCGCCATCCAGATCTATGTGAGCTGATGCACTTTTTTGCAAAGTTTTTAAATTTAGAAGTTTCATTTCTGAGCTGCAGATGCTTTGGTTTGGCAAAAGGCAGCCTACCAAAAGTAATGTGATTGCTGAAATAATTTAGTCTAATACTTGCTCATGCTCTAGTCGTTTCCATGCTTGAGCTAGCTTGCAGATGAAGACATATGGACGCGGACAATGTGAATATATTAGGAAAAATTGCAAATGTTCAACCTTCTCCAGAAATCCTGGAGACAGGCGGCAGACTTCAGCCAGCATGGATGAATCCCAAGTGACCCTAAAGCCAAGCAGAGGTCAGTGGATGGGGCATGCTGCCAGAGCCAGGGTGTCTCTGCTCGTCTGGAGCTTCCCCTTTAGTGGTTTGCTGTGACCCAGTTGAGAGCATGGCAAGCAGACTGGTAATGGCTTGGTGTTGACTGAGTTTAAGTGTTTACATGCAGATGCAAATACAGGTTTTGGACAGCTTGGGTCTGTATTTTTCCCCTTCTGCTTTCGTTTGGAATCTGGCATTGTGTTTGCTTCAGGAGGGAATGGAGTCCTCTTGGTAGTGTTTATCTGTCAGCTGCTTGTATTAATTGATGTAATTGTTTCTTTACTAATATTTACCTAAGTTTTTAACATGGAAGTGACTATACAGATAATTCTAGTACAGTCTTAGTAGAAAGTCAATGGCTTAATTAGAAAAAAGACTTATTCAAGAATTCTTGACTTATTCAAGAATTGATTTTTTTCCTGCCCTGAAAAGTGTTTGCCCTGAAATCTAAGGAACTTGTTAACTAGGAAGGGTGACATTTGAAGAAGTGTCTACTAGCAATTAAGACGAACAAGTAAATTTGACAAAGGAACTAATATTTGTCCTGGAGGAAACCTGAAACATTTGGTGGGAAGGGAAGGAATTTTGGAGGCATTTCTGCCTTCTCCAGGCTGCTGCTTTCTTAAGAGTCACTACAGTAAACTGTTTTCAGGAAAGCTGACCAGAAGGGACTCTTGAAGAAGGTGAGTTACATCCACTTAAGTTTTCTTTTACTGTGGCGTACTAGGTACTATAACTACACAGGATCATCCAGGGAAAGCGTGAGAGTTATTTAAAAGCAGAGGAGAATATTTTTTAAATAGCAGGCTGGTGATGTAGAAACTCTGTGACTCTCAATTCTGCTAGGGCCAACAATTTTGAGGATTTAAAACATATGGGCCATAGATAAATAAGATATCCACAGTGCTTGGGGTATTATTTAGTGCTGTTTGTATCATTCAGGCTAGCAAAAACAAACAAAAAGACAGGAAGAAAATCTCCTGTTACAGGGCATAAGACATCCAGTAGATGATGTGAGCTGGAAAGAAATTTTATGGGAAAGTTTTTTCTGTAATTGCTCTCCTAGAGATTTCTTCATCCTTTCCCTAAAGCGTCTGATTCTGGCTGCTGTCAAATAAGAGGTTACTGAACTAAATGTACTATTAATCTGACCCGGTATAGGAATTCCTGTGTTTCTATGTTTAAAAGCAGGCTTTGTCTGCTGAGGGTTGTCTCTCTGGAATAAACCCTTCATTGGAGGCAAGGGAAAGGAAATTGTTCAGAAGCTTTTACACTGTTGCTATGTAATTTTGTATGTTGTTTTGAAAAACTGTGTCTTTTTTTTTTCCTCCCTCTCCCCTTTTATGTGTATGAATGTTTTAAATTATAAAATTTAGCTTCCCATTTGATACATTTTCTGCTCAGTAGTACTCAGGACCATTGAGCAACATAATTATGTAGAATTATGTACTTTTAAAAATTGAGGGACAAAGTCTTGGTTGGCTGGTACATGGCTAAATGATGGGTTCTATTCAGATGAATATTAGCTGGGTGCCTTCATTGCCACTGGCCACACCCGTTAATGTGTCTGTTTCTTCTTTAAAAGTTGAGAATTTCTCAAGGGAGTGTATATTATTATTGCGGTTGTTACTAATCAGAGTTGGTGATGTTCTAGTGAACCAATCTTTCCACCTTCACTCATTTTTGTTAAAGGTCTTTTTATTTTGCTTGAGCTGAAGAGGTTCAGTGAGCAACCAACCTACCTCTGCAGTGAGGTATGATATGCAGGGTTGTAATGCCAAGGAACTGTGTGCCTTGGGTTTGTTGCGTAAATCTTAAATTGGATTTCCTTACTTTTCAAGGGCTTAAAGGTGGATGTCACAGTCAGGCTATTTAACTCAGGACCTTTTAGCACATCAGATAAAACTGCTTCATGTAGATGCCTTCCAGTTCTCCTTATTGCTTTAAAATGTGCCTTAGAGACATGAGGTACAACTGTGCTTTGTTTCACCCAGAAAAATGTGAACTTCATATAGGGAGAATGTGTTTCATTTCCTTACCATGTGTCAACAACTGGATCTTAAACCTGTATTTATCAGATGCAGAACTGGTTTTGGAGGATTATCACTAAATCAAATGCTAGGGTGGAATTTATGTTCTCACTATAGCATTTCTCAAATGTTCATGTTATTCTACTTTTAAGCATTTACTCTTTGATGCTTAGATCTGACATGAAGAGGCTACATTTTTACATTCCTCTTTGTACAGGAGAATAGATATTTCTTTCTGTTTCAAACCCCTTATACTCTTATAATAAAGACAATACACCTGATTCTTTTTTTATTATTATTAAGGCCCGTCATTACTGTTCAAACACATGCAGGAAAAAGTTGTCAAGGCTCACACATGGTAAAACTGTGGTCTAGGTGTATTACTGTCATTACAAAGTGTGTTAGGAGGGAGGAGATCTTATGATTTTCTTTAACACCTGGACTCCCATTATTACTGTGGGGTGTATCTCCTGATTTCTGATGTATATTATTAAAAAATCCCCACGTGTTTTTGCCTGGCAAGAACAGGGCCAGAGTGGTTGTGTGAACATGAGACCTGGTCCGTGTCATAAATGTAGCTCTTTATACAAAATAATGTTCCACAGGGTGCTTTTTCTTGATGATCTTCAGTGTGTCTTCCATCTCTTGCTGTATTAGAATTCTGCATCATTTTTCTTGGAGTATTCTTGAAGTATGCATCGTTTTGAGAAAGCAAATTGTTTTTTTCTGCTTGCTTTGGATTTGCTTAGTATATGGTGCTCTGTGAGACCCCATATAATGGACAAGTGTCTGATCCTCAGATGGCATAGACACCATTAGCTGGAAAGAGGATGCAGTTGGGATAATCCTGAGGGATGTGCTTGAATCAACATGTATCTTTCAGCAATCTCTGAGTGGACTATTCCACTTAACCTTTTTTTTGGCCTGATTATAATCACAAAAGACAGGAGTGGGTTTTGAAAGGCTTTATCTCAGTAACTGAGACCATTGTTTTTGGTTTGGTTTTTTTCTTTTTTTTTTTCCGTGGGGATTAATTCATTTGCTCACCTAATGTGCATCTATTAAAGCAACTTCAGGTGCTGTTAGAAGAGTGCTCTCTGTTGTGACATGTCTGGTCTGACATTCCCAGTTCCAGGATATGCTCTACTTGGCTGCTGGTATTTGCATGGTTAAATCAGATTGTCTTATCAGCCTTGGGCACCCAGCTGGGCTTTCAGGCTTCTCACTCCTCTGTGTTCTTTGTAGTGCATTGGTCTGCTGGAGCTGGACTTGTGAAGTGCTGCTGTCCTGAAAATCATGCAGGAAGAGCCTTGGTAAGATCATTCTGCTACAGTGGGGAAGGGCATTTATCAGACACATAATAAGTGGTATGGAATGCACACCTGCCCAGCTGTCTGCCTCTGTTTTTTTATTTTTTTTAGACAATAAATGCAGAGTACCTGGCAAAGTGACTCAGCACAGCCTGGTAAGCACAGATGAAGGATGGGTTACTGCAGCAGAGGAGGTGCTGTTGGTACCAGGAGAGGGGTCTGTGCTTGCTTATACTCAGCAGCACACTGGGCTGGACTGGTGTCATAGGGATAAAGGTGCTGCTGGGAGCTTTGAGAGCATTACTGCTCTTACTGGCCTTCATTTATTGATGTCTGTGGGTTGGAGGTTGCAGAAATGAGCAAATTGTTGCCAAGGCTGAATATCCTTGCAGTTGTTCTGCTTGTGGTGGTTCAGAATTGGTTGGAGGCTTGTTGGAAGAAGCTCTGCCTGAACCACACTATCTTCCCACAGGAGGAGTCATCTTCGGCACAGTTAGCCAAGTTTAGCATCTCCTGGGGGATTCCAAATGTTTTTGAGAGCTTTACTCTTGATCCATGTCTCATGACCTAATTATGAAAATGTTCACTGTTACTTTCTGAAATGTTTTCAAAATTCATTGTTTTAATACAATGAAGCTGAAAGATTAGTGATCCTAATGCATTCAGAAGTTAAATGCTTCCCTGGTATATGTTTGATCCAGCTTATGGCTGAAATGCTTAAATATGATGGCAGGTTTGGGGAGGTCTAAGTGCTGCATGGTGGTGTATTACCTGTCTCCATCCCTAAGAGTCTGCCTGCTGTTGCTGCAACTTCTGTCTGCCCCATGAACATGGAGTAATTCAGGCTGATTTCTCTGCCTGCAGAAGTGGAAAAGTTGTCTTGCATCTACCAGTGGAAAGATCCTTTCAGAAAAGGGCTTGTTGGGAAGGATTGCTATGCAGTTAAATCACACACTTGCTTACTCTGCAGGAATACCTTTGTGTTGTATCAAGTCATGCCTTGCAGACTGGTGGGCTTGACACAAGTCTCCTTGAATTTTGTCAGTGCTTAAGTTCCTCTTAGTTGCTTTTGGATGTGAAATGTAGGGTCATAGTTCATGTTGGTCTTTCTGACAATGTAATCCATCTGTCCTGTGCCTCTAGCAGACAATTCTGGGATATAGATCTTCTGAATGTTAGAATGTGGAAAAGATGCACTGGTTTTGTGGCTACCATGATTGATTACTGCACCTCTGTCCTTATGACCTGACTGATAAGGTTTTTTGCAACATTTTCAGATGATTCAGAGGATGGCTTTGAGGGTGCTTACATGTGCAGTGTTATCTCAGCGTATTATTAGCATTTTACAATTGCTTTATTGGCTCCCTGTTAAGCAAAATATTGACAATAAAAATGCTATTTTTATTCTGTGATCCATGCTATGGCTTTGTCCTTTCCTAGTTAATGGCTGTGCTTGTTCCTAATTTTGCTACCCTATTGTTCCTGTGACAGGGAGCTACAGAGAACAGAGGTTTTAAAATAGATGTTCATAATCTCCACCAGCCCTCTGGCATATTCTGCTGACCCTCAGGGAGTCTTACTGGGAATATATTGAAACTTGTGATATCTAATAAGTGAAGGTTCAGGAGCCTGACGTAGACAGCAGAAATGTCGTCTTCTGGGTAAAGTAGGACAGAGGACTCTAATAACTCAGAGGAATTGCAGAACCTTTCAGCAGACAGACTACTAGACTTGACATATGTAACAAAAGGTGATAAATTATGTGTGTTAAGTTATTTTGTGTTAGCACAGCGTCCACACCTCCATGATATTAAGATGATAGATGCACCTCTAGTCCAACAGACTAGTCTTTAGAAATGAAGTTCACAACCAGTGCTTGAACCCTCTTTTTCCCCCCTGTTCTACTTGGATCACCATCCTCATTTGATAAATGGGTGCAGCAGGGATGCAAACTCCTCTAGCTCAGAGGAAGTAGAACTTCCAGCCTTGTAGTGCAAAAAACTGGACTGCTAACAGATTGAACCTACCTCCTGTGCATGGTTGTACCTCCCCGCTCTTGGGGGATTGGGAAATCTATGTTACTTCACAATTCATGGACAACCTGTACAAAATCCTCTTTCAGGTTTCTCAGACGGCCTCTCGAATAAACATTATTCATTTTTTGAGTGAATCCACATGCTTATCCTAATGATGAGTTTAGATTACTCCAGATAGCAGAATTTTTCTTTGTAGTTAAGTGGATTCTTGCAGAATCCTTCTTTGTATGGCTTATAAAGTGGAGTGTGCTGAGCTGAGGCAGAACCTTCTGCTGTAGTGCATGTTTTCCAAATTAAACAGAATTTTGTTCTCATCTTTTTTTATCTCAGTGGCTGTTGAAGTCTGTTTGCTGCTTTGCACAGTGTGTAAAGATCATACGCTGCACTGACCCATCAGTGCATTTCCAGGCAGCACACTTCTGCCATAGTGGGGCACAAAAGGATCTGTGTTTATTGGTTGTCCAGACACTGAACAAAGTAGAAATTAAAGATGTAGAGCATTTTCTGCCTTAATTTAGTGGTGACAGTAAATCTGATGACAATATTTGCAGTTGTGGCTAGACATCCAGGCTGGATGTATCAGACTACTCGATTCCATCCTTGGTGGCACCTAAGATATCCTGCCCATGCAGAGGAAGACTACCCAAATGATCTCAGGCAGGGAGAGGATGTGGTGCTTTGCTTTATTGTGGTGGTTCTGCTAGGACTAGGACTTCTCAGTAATATACCTCTAAGGCTGAACAGAGAGATGAGACTTGCTTCTGTGCTGGGACAGTCATCTCTAGCAATTCAAAAAATTAACAGCAAAGACTTCAGGTTGAAATTGCCCTGATCTTTCCCCAACATAACCCTGTGGGTAATTAATGTCACCTAAGTGGATGTTCAGATAAAGCATGGCCATCAAAACTAATATTTTCTGCACCCACCACTCATAGAGCATTTGATGAATCATTTCCTTGACTCCTGGCTTCATTGATTGGGGTTTTGAAACCAGTACTAGTAAAAGTTTTCACTGGTGTTGCATGTCTTTGTGCTCTTCTTTAAGGAAGTGCCTCTTGTTATCCTGTTTCTGCAGTGCATGCTGTGACTGTAGAGCGTTGGCCTCCCAAAGAACTGTACTTTTCTGTCAAGGAACCGCCCTCCAAAGCTGCTTTCCTCTTCAGCTTCTGAGCCGATGAAGTACTCCATTCTTTTAATAACTCCCAGGCCATGATCATTTACTAGGGATCTTCCGTCTGTCACCAAAACAATAACATCACTTGACCCCCTCTTACTGATCTCAGAGGCCTCTTAAAAGTTATAAACAGCCAGTATAAGACCTTTTTAGTAGTTGCAGTGATGGTAAGTGCTGTATTTGCCATTGGTCACCATGACATGTTTCTCATCAGCTAGAAGGTTAAAGAGGAGAATTCTGAGAGCATGCTGGGGAGGCTTCAGATAGATTCCTGACTCCTCCTTGCTGTAATGCCACTTGGGAAGCGATTGGCATACTTGTAAATGTCTGCACATCCCATAATATTGGATGAACATAGGCAGCAGGATGTGGTTTTTCATGCTTACTCAGTCTCCCTTCCCTTGGCCTCCCATCTCTTTCCAAGAGCTCTTCTCACAAAAACTTGCTTTGGCTGGGAATCCATGTGATGCTATCTTGTGGTGCCTTGTAGGCAAGGGTAAAGACCAATTAATTGCTAGTTAAGGAGAAGACTTCAGTTGAAGTTTTTTTTTTGCTGGTCAGGGAGCATATTCCATTCTGAACTTAATCAGAGATGCTGCCTTTCCTTCATGGATAAGGATCATAGATAGTTGAATGTGCTGTTAGTTTAAGGCACTACCTGTTGGCCTGTGTAAATCTTCCCAAATCCTAGAGGTGTGTTGGTGCTTGTTGCAGCTTACCTTTGTTACCTGTGATTCTTTTTCTCTTCTTTGACTTGATGATGAGGGGGAGCCCAAAGGATGGCTTCCTTAGTCCTGTCAGTGATCATGTCTCATCTTTGTGGTTGCCATCCTGTATAGAAGCAGCTATCAACAAAACAATCTGACTGGACACACAGAACAGTAAAGGATAATCTGGATTGCTAAATCCAGCCTTGCTTTTCTGAACTGTAGGGAGAAACTGTTCAAGAACACAGGACACCTGCTGAAAAAATGTGGTCAGAGAACTAAAGCAAAAGGCACAGCACCTTAAGCAGGAAAATATTCGTACTGGAGTTTCTGATTCTGTGTAACTTGAATGACCAACCTGCTTTTATAGAGCTAACTGCCCTGTTAAAATTGTTTGTTTAAATTAGGGGTCATCTGAATTGTGTTTGAGAAGGGATTTGGTTTTCCTTTTCTGTTTTTTCTGATGACCAGAAACAAGGAAACAGGTTTGGTTTATAGAAAAGCCCAGCTTTGATCTGGCAAATCTTTGATTTCCTAAACTTCTGTAGCACACCGGAGAGTCCCTCACAAAGAGTATTCTCAGTATGGAGTTACTGTTTTACATCCTTGGAAACGTTAATAAGGAACAACAAAGGTGACTATGCAAGAACAGAAGTGTTGATTCCATTGAAAGAGAAATTTTAAGCATTAAGAAATAGATTTTAATTTTGGGGAGCATAATGAGTGTACAAGTTCACTTAAACTCAGGGAGCAGGAAGCCCAGTTACCTTTCCTTTGGTTTCTACAGATGAAAGAGAATTTTTTTTCTCGACTGTCCTTCAGGATTTTTCGAATGTGACAGTATGTAAGGAATGCATTTAGTTACAAAGCAGAGTGTCCTATATACCAGCACAAAATATATTCAGAGCCCTTTGAATTCTCTACAGAAAACTGCAAGAGAGTCCCTTACAGAGGTGATTGAAAGCCACTGCACAGGAAATCAACTTCTCATCCTGTACATAAACATGAGCCAATTCTACTATATCTGGCTCTCCAAGCAGTACACACAGTAAATTGTTAACCCCATCACCTGACCTAACCATTTATCATCTCAGTATAGTTTTGGCAACTGCTGAGTAATGAAAGAAAAAACATGGAATGCNAAAAATCCCCAACACCACCTCACACCTCAGTTTCAATCAGCCCTTTAAAGCAGCAAACAACAGAAGATGAGAAATTGCCTGATACAGTGGCAGGAGCTTAAATATGGTTAGTATAGAACAAAATTAACATCTCTGTAGAATAACAGACATGTGAAGCATGGATTTTCAATCCTTCACACCTCTTGGTTGTGTTAGCACAAATAAATTAATAACTCCCCTGAACCATTGCGGAACAAATAACCACAATGCCTTTCAGGTTTTGAAATGTAAGCTCTGTGTGTTTTTAATGTTAGTTGTTATACATGAAGGTTGGCTGAAATAGGTTATTCTGCTTATGGAGTATTGTTCCCATATGAGGATTCAAGCTATGTACTCACAGCTGCTGCTCTCCAACATGGACTCTCAGTTCCACTAAAATCAATAGTTGGCACAGCAGGGTACTGTTGTATGGTGTGTAAATAAATGGGTGTCATTGTGTCTCACTTTTTTTTTTTTTTCCCTTTTCCCCTTTCAGATTTAGATTTGCTCTTTTTCAGGCATATATCAGCCTGTGTTTGCAATGCAGGCAATTCGAAGCATAACTGCTTCGGGAGAAAGAAGCTTTTCCCCCCTCCTTTTTATACTTCCCAATAGAATTTTAAATAAACAACAATTGCATTAATTGTATTAATTATCTCCTAACAATGTCAGGGGGAAAAAACCCCAAATAAAACAGGAACCCATTTTGCAAGTGTCAGCTTTATGACAAAAAGGAATTTGTAGTCCCCCAGCAGACAGCTATCTTGCATACCAAGATGCAGGAAAAGTGTCATAGTAAGAGTGTCTTAATTCTGTTGCTACAATTTATCTTCCCTCTTTCCATAAGTCTTGCACCTATATTTGAAAATATGTGACAATTGTGGTTATGGGATGTTAGAGTTACAGATCTGCTTTTCAATAAACTGACTTTGAAGTTCTGTTTCATGCATTTTCTTTTTTATTCATGCATCTGGTCATATAGAGTGGTTTACTTTTTTTGGCTGCAGACTTGGCAGATACAAAATGCAGATGTTGTTCTTCTGACTTAAGCTGCTATTTTAAGCTTTTTGGCCAGCGGTTGGAAATTTTAGGTTCGGTTGTTTATTTGCTTATCATCAAAGTGGTTTTTGTCATATAATTCATATATGAGTATTAGCTTTCTGTGTTTACTTTCAGAGTTTGAGATTAAGAGTATGGTCTTTTTTTTCCCCTTTACTTTTTTTAAACCAGCATGCTCTTTTGATTAATAATACAGTAGAATATGTTATGCTTCAGAGAGCTTTTATTTGCAAAGAAAAAAAAAAAAAAAGACAAAAAAAAACCCCAACCAAAAACCAGTCCAACCCTTACATTCTGCTGCAGTGCTTTCCCTTTAAGAAAACCATATCTCTCTCCAGATGCCTGCATCTCTTTGATACAAAAGGGTACACTAAGTTCCATCTATAAACAGAATCCACTAATTAAGAGTAATTGCTTCGGAGATTGGTACAGACTATTCAGCATCAGATGCATGTTCCTCTCAGATATCCATTAGCCTCTAATAAGATAATGCAGATGTGCCAGTCTGTTTCCTGTTTCCTTCTATTGTACCTTTATTGCCGTATATGGACCAATGGGATGGGCTGAACAATAAGTGGATGTCCTTTTGCTCCCAGAGCCCTTCTCAAAGGAATGTTTGTTATTAGATTGCTTTTTCTGTTTAGTTTCACATCACTATGCTAATAAAGGAAACATAACACTCCAAAGGCTTTTTTTTTTTTTTTTTTTTTTTTTTTTACTTCTGTCACGGTAACTAGTTTATTGTTTAATTAAATCTCGTTGGATAGCCATGAAAACAAAAATGCAACATCTCACAGTCAGTGAGAACTGGTGCAGAACAGAGTACAGCCTCTTTATGAAATAAAAGTTTCCATGCATTTTTAAGAGTTTAAAGGCTGTGTGGTTATCGTGTTACTGGATCTGACTGATTTACACTTGAGTCGTGCTAAATCTGCTGAATTATTCAGTACTGCTGAATGCAACACCATCACCCAGCATAATAGAAAGCATATGCATAATCAGGGATTTCAGTACAAACTATACATTAAATACAGTAAGGGTTCTCAAAGCTTGTTTTGGAAACAGCATTAGAATATGTCTCGAAGCCAGCTAATAAATAAGAGCTCCACCAACTCTGTCCCTTGGGAAAAACAGGTAATACATTGTTAAAAGGTTTATATGCAAAATTTCTCTGAAATTGTTTTTGTTGCTCTGAGAAGAGCAACTTGCCTCTCCTGTCTTACTGCCCAGGCTGCCCTCCCAGTCCAGAGGTTCCTGTTTTAGCCTAAGATTTAAGGGAGAGGCGGGGGTTTGGTGTTCTCAGGAAAATGGAAAATGAACTTAGAAGAGACTTCCTCTGTGACCCTGGAAACTTCGGGGACAGCAATGCTGCAGACCGAGGGCTTGGAGAAGCAAATTCCCAAGTGTTCAGCTCTTTGCAGAACATGCCCTCTTGTTGGGGTGCCTCTTCTGCATTCCTGATTTTGCCCCCCAGTTGTAAAGGAACAGCAACAGCAGTTTGTTTTGGCAGAAGGGTGTAGGGATGGCAGATTTTGGTTAGAAGTTTTCTGATTGCTACATTGTGGATATCTTTAAATGACTTCTGAATTTCAAACATTACCATAGGCAGGGCAGTACTCCCCATTGACCCTTTCAGAAGTTAGGAAAGAAAAAGAAGACAAAAATCCTGCTTTACTTGCAAAGCTGACAGTTTAATTCCCTGCTATGGCTAGTGAGAGGGGAGGAAGAGGAATGTGGAATTGGGGTGTTGTTGGCAAAAGGGAGGACAGAGCGTAACCTTCCTACTGACACAGAACAATTGGCCAAGCCTCCTGCCTTGGCTTCTTGCCTGTCCAGCTGTTGATGTGCATCAAAGTCACCTGTAACAGCAAAGGGATTTTAGGAATTCAAATAAATCTTATACAAGTGAAAAATTCAGAAGGATGAGTTATGTTATAGTAGTACTAAATATTGTTAACAAATGGAAGCTAAATAGCAATATAATGAATGAGGCTCAATACACTTAATATATTTTTAGGAGAACTGACAGATGTCTGAAGAGCAAAGCTGTTTTCTGTAGTCAAACCTGTGCAAAATGCATAGGAAATTAAGGAACAATAAGAAAAGTTGGGTTACTGCTTATCCGAAAAAATTTGAAGCTTATATGTGAACATTTGTAGTTTTGAATGCTCAGCTGCACAAACACTGAGAAGAAACGTGGAAGGGACAGATACACCTGCTGCATTAACTGCAGCTGATAAATATTCTGCTCTGCACTAGAGCTACTGTAGCCTCCTTCCCCTGTGACCATCTGCTTTATCATTGAAGTCAAGTCAATAAAAGACCTGTAAAAACCAAAAAGGAGGAGGCATATGTTCTGTCAAAGAAGAGTCATTGGCCGCTGTTCAATGCAAAGTAGTGCACAGTGTGATCATCTCTTGGTGAACACACAAAGGAACTTTTCTGTATGATCCTCTTCCATACTGCTTGTACTAAGAGCCTTGTACTCATGAACAGTGACTAAGGAGAAGTCTATGGAAAAGGATTTTCATTTTATGCTGAGGAGATCCTCTGAAGTGCCTTGGTGACACTGATTTTCTGAAAATTTTGCCTTCTGTCTCCAGGGCAGAAATCCATCCTGTTGCATCACATGACTGGGTGGCCATCCACCATCAAGGTGACTCTGCAGTCAGTTTGGCTTGCTCATTCTTGGTTAGTCCTCTGCTGTGGTAGCTGGCTCTTCCTGACCCATTTAGGTTAAGCTCATCAGCTGTGGGGTGTTTACCATAGCAAGTGACAGCAAAGGAAAATCTCCTTCACAAAGCTGACACCTGTACAGTGTTTTGAGCTATGGTACAGGTTTAGTTAGGCAAAAGAGATGATTTCACCTTAGGATCATGTGCAGCCTTAACATCTGTGGCTGATGTCCTGTGCTAGGTCCTCATGAGTGGGTTCAGGGGTGTGAACGTGTCCGTCTGATAATACTTTAGTGAAATGTGTCATGGGAGTTGTGCCATGGAACTGGTGTGAATGGGAAAACTGATTGTTTGGTTTCCTTTTAGGCAGCAGTTTCTACTTTGAGATGTCTTCTGCTGTGCAGTGATGAAGGTGATGGGTTTGTAATCTCTGTTAGCAGAGCTGGTGACTTGAAGTTCCTTGGTAACCATAGAACACAAGCAGTATTTGCTTCTTTACAAGAAGCTGGAATTGCTAAGATGTACCTATCTGCCTACAATTTGCTCTTTGACCATGCAAAGATGTTCAGCCATGTGGGCAACCTGGTGCTCCTAAGGGACACAGCTGGGAGTCAAATGATGCACTGTTTAGAGTATCATGACTTTTACACTGTCTTCTTTCTCTGCCCCTGAAAAGTAAATTTCTGAAGAACTCTGAAGAGGAACAAGTTCTGAAGGCTTATCTCCAATACAGCTATCTGCAGAAAGCTTCTGGCCACGAGTGGTGAAAGAAAAGTGAATTTTGAGTAAGGCAAGAAAAACTTACTTTCATGTAGTAATTTCAGTTCATAATTACATCTCATGTAAAATTATAAGCATGCAAAACTATAGGCTTATAACCTAGTTTTGGCACTATTAAATATATGCATTTGTATACTGAGGAGCTATAACACTGCTGTGTTCTGTCATCACTGGCTCCATCACAGATCATGTTCCTTCAGTGATAAAGAAGTGACCAAAGAGTTTTCCCGAGTGCCTTTTTCCCCCCTTCTGTCCTGAAGGAGTGGCTTTTTTCTGAATACTTTTCACTTAAATATGTAAATATATCTGATGTGGTTTTGGGAACATTTTTAAGTTATGATGAACTATGCATTTTTCTGGCTAATAGAAATATAATTGAAGGTATTAGATAGTTTTATAAGATGAATTTTGTTTCCAAAACCCTACATCACTTAAAAATAGACAACCTTGTTCTGTGTTTAATTTAATGCACACATTTTTAGGGCTGGTATTCATCAGCATCCCTCTCTTGTTTCTTTTTTTTCAAACACTTAGAAGTGTGGTATTTTTGCCAGCTTTTGTGGAATTGCTTTATAAAACTTCACGTGATCCTTTGATACTTGACTTTCCTTGTCTCTTAAGCTTTGTAAAGCCTTAGCTCGGTAAAACAGGCACCAGCAATCGTTCATTTCATTTTGTGTTGTGAGTCAACGTATTTTACAATGTATTTCATGCTGGGGCTCCCTCAAAAAATCTGCCTGGTTTCACTGGTCTCCAGGCATGTGGTCCTGGAGCTCAGCTTGGCCAGCAGCTGTGCTTTCCCTTGCTGTATCCCCTTCCTACAGCCTCATCTCTGCATACGTTTGCCTCCATTAGCATTAAAGGCATTTTGTGCATAATTTACACAGTTATCAAATACTTACAAGCTACATTTCAGTTATCCCCAAGCAGGCTGCGCTCAGCAGAAGCTGCTGTCTGGCAACCTGCACAGCTGGTAACCTTTGCTGGTATTCCACACAGAGCAGCACTCTGCTGCTCTCTGACAGGCAAGCATATGTGTCTGCATAGGGTTTTTTTTCTTTTTTCTCCTTGCTCATTTGAATTCTTACCGACAACTGGTGCACTGTAGCAGTAGTGATAGTCAGTATTGCGTTGTCACGGTTTTCCTCCTCTGGCGTCAGTTTTGCTTTGTGACCTTGACATATCATTTCACTGCTCCTTTATTTTCCCACCCAAAAATCTTCTTGCCTTTGGTTCCAGGCTATAACTTCAAAGAATTACAGATAAAAGTGCTATATAGTGGTGGATGTGGTTACTGATCACTGACTGTGGCAGATGCAAGAGTGTAGTACATTGTGTCGGAAGACAAAGATTTAGACAGCTGTGGACTGCCTTAATTTTGGGTGACTGAGTTTGCTCTGTGGCTCCTACTGTCTTCCTTCTACAGTATGTGTTGGAGGAGATGAGTAAACTCCTCGTGCAGGGTGAGCTCAGGAGTTGGCTGCAGCACTCACTGGTATTTGCCTGGAGCACTGCATGAGCAGCTCCAGGAGCAGTGTTTGCAATGTGAACCCCAACCAAAAATCCCAGCAGTGTATCTCTCAAGACACCAGTAGCATTTACTGGTGCTGCACCAGCAGGTTGCTTCAGAGACCACCAGCAATTTGCTATACATAGACTTGAACTGCTACAGCCAGAGGAAATTTCATGGGAATATCGCAAGAAGTGTCCTGTTCTCAGTCTGAGGCTTTTGGTACAGAGCCTGAAAAAATGAGGACCCCTTGAAAGGTGGCAGGTATTTGGGTGAAACACTGAGGAAGGTGCATGGAGCTCTGGATGACTTTGAAGATGGCGGTCATGAGAGCAAGCAAGTTCCCTAGCAGAGCAGAGCAGTGTACAGCATGCAGTGTATTGACTCATGTCACTCACTCACATTATGAAATAATGGGTGCTTGTTTGTTTGGGCAGCTCCCCCTACCCCTCAAAAAAACAAAAAAAAAGAAAGAAAAAAAGAGAAAACCATTAGTGAGGTGACTCCTAAGGGATAATAAACTAACTATTCTTTGTGAAAACAATCATTTTTAAAGCAATTACTGCTTTAACAGCTCAACCCAAAATTGCCCTCAGATGCATGCCTCAGTGCCCTGCCTGAGCCATGGCACTGAAGGGAGTTGAGAGCCTCCTCAGTGCCAGTCCTTCCGTAGCTTTTAGGGGGACACTGAAAGCTTTTATACATAGGGAAATTTTTCAGAAGTTGATTTTTTTTTCCTCCCCCAGCATCAATATTTCAGGTAATTATTGATGCATTGGCTTTAAATCTGGGAGTTTTCACAACAAAACTGCATCACCCCAGAAATAGCTTTTGGTGTTGCACATCATGCAGTGAAATCAACTTAAGGGGTGTTTTACTGTTAGCTTCAGTAATAGGGTGAGGGTTTTACCTCTAGGTAAATATCAAACTGACTTCATGGGATACTGATAAATAAATAGTAATTTAACAAAATTAAGAGTCAGAAAAAAAGGTTCTTCTATGTGCGTATTTTAAAAATATGTATATTTTAATCATTATATTGTTTTCTTCCCCCCCAGACTGTGTCAGTATGCATCTGTAGAGAGCTACTGTGCTCCCAGAGAAACATTTGCTTAAGCAACTGAACTGCACCCTGATACCAGAGTAAGAAGACTTTCTATCCACAGTCTGCAGAGCAAGGATGTCCTAGAAGAGAAAACGATAGGAAGCAGTGATGAAATATAGGATGGACCTGATCTAGTGAATTACCTTTTCATCATCAAGCCATCCAGCTTAAGCTGTACCTTCAGGCTTGACAGCCCTCATCATTCATAATTTGAGGTATCTAATTTGCTGGCCTGGAGTGATGCAACATAATATTTATCCACTGTGAGGTGTTAACATGACAACCAGTAGCCGCACATGTCCAGTACCGGCCGTGAATGGACATATGACTCACTACCCAGCAGCACCATATCCCTTACTTTTTCCTCCAGTCATTGGTGGACTGCCACTACCTTCCCTCCATGGACTCCAGAGTCACCCACCAACTAGTGGATGCAGCACCCCATCACCTGCAAGTAAGTGCTTGGTATTAATGCCTCTTATTGACCAGCTCTTTTGTAATAAAGACTGATTATGTTCATTCTGAAATTATATTAAGAGTGATTGCAGTTGCTCATCTATGATGTATTTTACTAGGGCAAAGAGCATGCATTTGTTTTGAAATGCCATTTTCACTTCCTCTTGTTTTTATAAAAATAAGCAGGCAACTGTATGGCATGCCAAAGCCATGGAAACCAAGAGTGACAAAGCCTTCTATGCATTTTGGTATATCCTGCATTGTTACATTAGTTGCAGAATCTAGTGTTAATTTTAGATAAAAAATTGACCTTTTTGTAATCATGAATGGTGATGATTCGTCAGCATAGAATTCTCTGAAGTTGTAGAGTTATTAAAAATTCTTCAGTTTTCTTCCATGAGTAACTGTTTTCTTCATGTGCAGTTTCTAAAGAGCAGCCCAGTGGACAGCTGGTAGCTGTGAGCTACCTGTGGCTGCAGAATGAGCCCTTGAGTCTGTGGTTTCTTGAGTTTCTGTTGTGGTTTAACCCCAGACAGCAACCAACTATTGCACAGCTGCTATCTCACATCTCCTTTCCCCCATAGTGGGATGAGGAAGAGTATTGAGGGGAAAAAAGAAAAAACCCACAGTTTGAGATAAGAACAAGTTAATATTGAAATAAGATATAATATAAAATAGTTGTAATCAAAAGGGAGGCAACAAAAAGAGAGAGAATTAAAACCCAGGAGAGACAAGAGATGTCACTACAGTTGTCTACCATGTACTGACCGATGCCCAGCCAGTCCATGAGCAGCCATGAGCAGCTCCTGGCCACCTCCCCCCACTTTATATACTGGGGATGGCTTTTTATCTCATGGAATATTCCTTGGGCCAATTCAGGTCAGCTGTTCTGGCTGTGCTCCCTCCTAGCTCCCTGAGCACCTTCTCACTGCTAGAGCATGGAAAACTGAAAAGCCCTTGACTTAGAGCAAACACTACTTAACACAGTGATGCTTTAGTTGTTGCCATCGACATTATTCTCATACTCAATCCCTAAACCACAGCACTCTACCTGCTTCTAGGAAGAAAACTAACACCCCCAGCTAAAACCTGGGCAGTTCTACATGCAGCACTGCTGAGTGTATTGGCTGGGTAAGGCTTTTGCTTTGCCTTAATACGAGCTTGCTTTCTGCTTGGTCTTAGTTTCATATGTGTTTAAGTGGCTCCAAACAAAGCTGTCCCAGGTATAAACTTTTTAAGTAGGATCACTTAGACATGATGCATCTCTGGAGGTCTTTGCAGTGGGTGACTGATTATTTATCACCCAGGAAACCCAGATATATACAGCTTTGCAGATCAGTTTGTTGTTGGAGATGCTTGTCTAAATACATTACTGCAGCTCTTGGATATGAAAAGTCTTGGCTAAACAGCAAGTGTGGAACAATGCACTTTCTACTAAAGGAAAAAGGGATTTGTTATAGCAGTTTTTCTGATGCATCTTTCAACAGAAATCTCACAAAGTTTCAACTCCAAACTTAAATGGGAATTCACAATGAAGACAATACTTATGAAGAGTAAAAGCTGCAGATTTTGTGCTGCTTGATACTTATTCTGGTTTCTTGTCTCACACACAGATAGTGGAATGGTGGGAAGTCTTGAAGTAAATTTATGGGGGTGTTTTTTGGGGTGTTTTTGATGTTGCTGTTTTTGTTTGTTGGTTTGTTTTTGTTTTGTTTTCTTGGGTTTTTTCCCATTTGTGTGGACAGCTTTCATCCAGTCACAAATAAAAATGCAGGTCAGATTTTTATTAGCCCTGTTCGATTGCAGGGTGTTTATCTTTATTGGAGATGAGAAACAAAAACAGCCAGAAGGTCTACAAGTAACTTCAGTTATCCAATCCTATCAGAAAATATCTTGGTTGATTATCAGATTACCATACTGAACTTATCCCGCATTACTTCAGGAATACTTACCTGTTGAAGAAATAATTTTGTTAGTAACTGGGAATATTTTCTGCGGAGTAGGTTGGTAAATACCAAAATTATATGATCAACAATGCAGAGTTTTTCTTTTCTATGAATTATTCTTGTGGAATTAAGACTGTGTTGCTGATGCATTATTAATGATTAATAAACCAGTCAGTGCTCAGCCTCTCAGAAAAGTACTGTTTAGTATGAACTTCTGTCATTGTGTAAAATAAGTGGCTACTTCTTTCTAAATCTTGAGGTTTGTGTCTTTATGCCCTGGTCCCAGCATTTTCAGGTCAGTATTCTTGTGGAGATGCTCTCTGTGCCTGAGCACAAAAGCCTGTCAGCTGTTGTGCATAACTCAAGGCAATATGGTTTGCAAATACCAGCTAAAATAGGCAAGATAGGAAGGAGGATGACTTGAATGAAAATTTTGTTTTGAGACACAGTCCACTGCAGGATCACTCTTCTGATTTGCACTACTGTTTCCATAGCTGTAAAAGTCTGTCTGTTGACTTCTGATTCTGGAATTTGATGTTTATATTGATGGATTTATAAAGACAAGTTCTTGGAAGCATGCAGGTTGAGCTTTGGGCTGTATTTCAAGGTTCTGTTCTCCATTGTAGAGTTTGTTTGTTTATTTGTTTGTTTTCCCAATGAAGCCACTTGCAGGCCAAAGTCAGTGTGACTGATGGTCTCTATTAAAGTTAGAATTTATACTGTGTGGTGGAATGATATGGAACTCTCTTGCAAAGACCTGAAAAACTAAAGGTTGGCCAAACCAGTGCTCTTTGCATGTTTCAAGCTATTGTATTATTTATGTTCCAGATTCTTTCCATTCATGCAAAATCCAATAGAAATGGTTTTACATAACACGAAAGTTATAAAGATCTTTTTAGAACAATGCTGTTCAACAGCTTTTGTTCAAAGTTAGCACCATTTGAGCTTTTGTGTTAGTGTCTTGTTTTATTTTGTTCTGTCTCGGTTTTAGACTTTTAATGATGGCAGAATAACCTTATATCAAATTGCATTAGGTTATCTTAATCTACACTTGGGGCAGGTATCTCCAGTCCCATTAAAAAGACAACAGTACATCTTAGACACATGAATTGTGTGAGCACAAGGGGCTTACCATAAATGCTCAGGATGGAGTGATTTAGTTTCATTGATGTTAATAATGCTGTTGCCTCTGTGACCTGTGACTCGGCTTCTGTTTTTATACTGAGATACATAGTGCAAAATACTTAATAATTGGAGGTCTGGTCGCAGTGCTGGAGAGGTCAGAGGATGAGAAAACCCACTTTTACGGGTACGTGAGCGATGCATTAGCGCGGAGCGAGAGCACGGTCGAGGAGATCGTTGCCGCGGTGGAGCCCGAGTGATTTACCCGCCGCTGTGTCAGCCCGGGCAGCGTCTCCACTCCTGACACCAGGTGCCACGCAGGCTTCCCTGGCCACGTTAATGAATGAGGAGTTTCTTCTACACAGCAGAGGCAGTTTCAGGAGGTTACTGCTTAGCTCATTTAGAGATGGCGAGAGAAGGCAAAACTGGGGGCATTTCCTGTGCTTTTTGGGTCATGCACCAGCCCGTCGTAGACCAAGAGGTTTTGGCTCTTTTCCAGACTGGGAGCATCTATGGGAAATGGGCAAAAGTCCTGCAGAGCCTGACGTATTTGCAATAGGAAACTCACAGAACACTTGTGAAATATTTTGGGGAAGAATAAATAAATATGGGCAAATATTGTTGCTTGGCATTTTATTAAAGTAAAAACACCTTAGGTTCAGGTGGACAGCAGTCATACAGGCAGTTCTTGTATCTGAGTGGCACTGGTCTCCATCAGCCCTGGAAGAAGGGTCAGGGCCCGTGTGGCCTTTGTGAGACCTAATGCTGCTGCCAGAGGTCAGTCAGACAACTGCCAGAACGTGAGCTTTAGATGAGTTTACCTTCTTTATAAAACATCTGTTGTGTGGCTGTAATGGCACATTTTAATTTCTGGAAGATCAATTATAAAAATTAGTCTTACAAAAAACCCCAGACTCCAAGAAAACACCCCTAAGCAAGAGAATCACCTCCTGAAATTTGAGAAGGAAGGTATGTAAAAGCTGCACGGATCATTGTAGTGTATCCATGGAGTTGAAAACTGGTGAGGAAAGTGCTGCCTTTATTTTATGGCTGATGCAACTGCAAGGCACACAGCGATGTTGCGGTTTCACAAGCAAATATCAGCACGGGGAAGATGAAGCCCTGCTGGTTGTTTGTAGAGTATCTTTGCAAGACTGGTTCCTGTAACATAACTTCACCAGAATGAGTTTTACAGGATTAGTTTAACATGTCTAGATACCACAATATAACAAAGCCACTTGGTGTGAGCTGGAGGAAAAAGCTTAATCTGAGCTAATGCTGTGATGAAAGGAATCCCTGAGTGTATCCTAGATCAAATTAAAAAAGGGCCTGGACAATAACCACAGTGGGAGCTACTAAATAATAAAACGCTTTGTTTGGCAGTTGTTCCCTTTCTGCTTGGACTGAGCATCTGCTTGAGGTGATTTGTGTAGCCCATGACATTTGGTGGGGGCACCCCCATATTCTACCTCTGACCTCCGCCCCACATCTTGGTCCTCAGGCTGCTGATGTGAGCCTTTGAATCCTTGAGGTGCTTCCTTCCATTTATTGCATGGGAGGAATAGGAGTAGCTTGATAAGGTGCAGGGAAGAGCAGTCTGATACAAGAATGTCCTGGAATTTATATAAACTTAGTAAGGTTGCTTCATCCAGATAGCTTGGAAAAAAGTAATCTGAATGTGTTATTTAGAGGACTGTTGGGATGCCATGGAGAAAATTCCATATTAAGGTCACTCATTGTATTTCAGCCAAACTTTTCCATTCTTCTCTGTCTGGGGTGTTTTAAAAGTGTATTGTAAAAAAATAAAGGATTTTATGTTCTGTTTTATGTAAGTCTTCAAAATATGAGAAAATGTATGGAAAGTAAGATCATTTCAGGAACTCTAAGAGGTAGACAAGGAAGTACCTACAACATTATTTCTGGGTTGTGCTATGTAAATACTAATTATTTTATCTAGTAGTCAGTATTACGTGTCAGGCTTTTCAGACATGCTCAGGACAGGCAGATTGTTGTTTTGGGCATTGTTTTCTGCTGGAATTGTTTTTCCTTCCATTAATGGAATTATTTACTACTTGAACTTCATCTTAAAGATTACTTTCTTTTTTTTTTTTTTTTCTTTTTTTCTCCCTCCCTGGGAAATGAATTTTCCACTGATATCATTAAAAAAGTACAGTTAAATCCAGTGTAATTGGTATAGTACTGCAAGATATTTTTGCCAGCCCCACCCGTTGCAGGAATTCATTTACTTTTCCAGTCCTGTTGTTAATCATTATATTGACACAGAAAGTCCTCCCAAAAGCACTCTTTGGCAGATTGCATTAAATATGAATAGCAGATATTCATTACGATGTGTTGCCCCCAAGAGAACTCTAAACTATCTGCACTACTCATGAGCAGGCAAATACACTAATTCTCCAGCTATTCAAATTATTTTCAAATAGTTTAGCGTGTCTCTAATAAAAACAAGAATGTCTCTGTTTCCCTTAATTACTCAGAAGGTCAAGGACTCCCACATCTCACTTTACTTTGCAAAATGGGAAATATTCCTGTTAGAGATTGGAGTATGGTTTGTGCATGATGGATTTTCTTCCATTGGCATAGTTACTGAGGCAAGTGCTATCTGTAATGGACTGAAGAAAAAAAACCCTCATCACTCTTTGGCATTCTGAAATTATCTGAAATAGTATTATAATAGTTTTATTGAATTAGGAAAAAAAGACATGAATCAGCCTTGTTTGATTATGTTGTTTGAGTTTTTTCACAGCGTCTCATCTTAGTGTAGCTGTCTCCCTTTTTCCATTCCTGTCTTCCTGGGAAAGCTTGCTGTGTGGTCATTTACATGTATCTGCAATTAACAGATTCCTTTCAATGTACCTGCTCCGTGCACGTGTTGTCCATCATTACTGGAAAGACAGAACATGTGTTTGCATTCAGAAAAAGGGGGGTAAACAGAACGTGAATCTCAGATTTCTTAGTCACAGCCAATGTTGCCTCGTGCTGTCAAGTCTGAGGAGCAATGTCCAGATGACACCCTGCAGATACCACTCATGACCCTCGAAACCACCATTTCTTTTCCAGTTCTTCTTTTATGTCATGTGTGGATTTTTTCCTGCTGGAGCTCTTTGTGCAGCTTGAAACCATCCATGCTTTGATTATTAAAACTATGTTACATTGTCATTTTCAGATTCTAGTTGATCTGAAACTATCAAAAATTTAAACTTCCTTTTTCATGTTAAAACTTCTTTTTCAGTATTACCACTTTCAAATAAAGCAGGAGCTCCTCTCTACTTGTTACAGTTGGTGACTCCTGCCGCACCACTGCCCTGCTGGGGTGGGTCCTCAGCACCCTGTGGATGCATTTCAGTGGGCAGCATGCTCATCTGTGAGAAATCAGTCTGGGTGTGTATGGACAGGAATTTGCTTCCTGGGAGGAAACCAAATTTAGAAATTTTCTGCTCTGGCAGGGAAAGCGTGTGGTGCAATACTGGCATGTGCTCCGTAAATGGCTCTGTGCATCCCTTGTACATGTGCTGTAGTCTGAAGGAACCTGGAGTTTGGAAGTCAAATAGGAGCTGTCAGAGAGTTGCTCTTTCCCTCCTTATGGGCACCAAAGCAGGGAAATTCCACAAAAAAAAGCCTTCTTACCTAAGGCTGGAAATACATTTCTCTGGAGTATTGCAAATTACCTTCTCCTGTCCTCTGGCTTAACAAGAATAATAGCCAGTAGCTCCCAGTACTGGGGTTGTCAGGAATGAAGAGTGAAGGGCTTGTTGTAGTGTTCCCCATTGTTGATTCATTCCAGGTGACTCCTCTGTTACCCCTCCACCCAGTGGTGGTGTGTTTGGTGTTGGTTCCTCCATCCCACTACATGTTCAGAAGGAATGTAATGTCAGGCTTTGGGTTTGGCAAGGTGGCAACCCTCAGAGTTATTTCAATGGCTGATGTGTTTCCAATCCAAATCAATAGGTGAAATCTTCTGAAATTGCCAATAGTGTGACTGTTCATGATACTAAAAGGCAACATAAGCTTTTGATTTGCTGACTTTCTGTCTGAAGGTGTATGTTTAGCAGCTAATCATGTCATTATAGCTATGTGGAGAGTTTCCATCAGTAATGTTGCAGTGTTCAAAAGGCAGGTCAGTGTGTACTGGGGAGGGGGGACTTTGTAAATACCTTGTTTTTGTTTTGTGAGCTAAAATGGGCTTTATATTTTGCCTCAGTGCTGGCCTTGGTAGGACTTTCCTCCTTTAGTTTACTTCAGTTGTGAATTTGTGTTTACTATGATTTTAGCAATATGTGGTGTTTAATTGGGAAGTCTTAATTAGGATTTGGTCAGGGACAGATTTTTCTTCAGGAGAGATCAATTTATGGTTTTCCTCAGGTAGAATATCTTCCCATTTTGCCTTTTTCCCTATTTAGGGAATATGGGGAACAAATTGTGTTATGTGGACTTTTCAGCTGTATCAATGACAACATGTTTCCCATTTAAAATGATAAATTCCTACCCTATCTGATGAGCCCTGAAAGGGCAGGGAATCCTTTTTCCCTTCCTTTGTCCTTCAGTGTGCTGTTTCCTTTCTTACTGCCCAGAATAGGCCTACATCAGTAATATTCATAAATGATTTACAAAAGTAATTCCTGTGTAATAGCTTGGGACGTCAAGATTTTATGATGCTGCCAGATGTGCTATCAAACAAAATTATCTGGTTCAAAAAACTTGTGATAAATCTAGTCAGGGAAAATTCCCCAGGGCAGACTCACCCTCTACAAAAGTAACTATATCTCATAAAATTGTTAGATTTGCCTTTACCACATGTTTGAAATCAGACTTAAAGCAACAGTTTTATTCATGTCAAAACTGAGGTTTGGTATAAACTAAAAAAACAGGAAGGACTGGCCTTAAGCAACAGAAAATTCTTTTCCTTTCAAAACACCATGCATACTCAGAGGAAATGTCAGAGTAAATATCTGAAATATTCGGAAAACCAGAACCTGCATCCCTAAGATACTCAACTGTTTTGTCTAGATAATACATTTTTAGAAAGCAGTCATACCCTAAATATAGTGGGTCTCACCAGGATTGGGCTGCTGAGCTCCTGATGGCTGTATCCCAGTACCCTGAGGTTGTGCAGTGAGCAACATGCCCAGCATCTTTCCTGTGTGTTTGATTCTTCATGGTCTGATTCAGAGACAGTGTGCTGGTAGCAAGGTGTGTGTTTTGGCCTGGAGTTTGGGTTTTGAAGGAGGAGAAGTGCTGCAGGGGCACTGAAAGTCCCTGTGTGGCCATGCCTCCATATTGGGGAAGGCTGGGCAAAGGCAATGCTCCCTTGGCTTAGCTCTGCAATTTTATGGTGGTCCTTACTTCTCAGGAAAGCCTGCAACGATGTTTAGGAGCCTGCAAAAACAAACTTGACAGGTATAAGTACTTCAGTTATGCCAGAGGAGCAAAAGGTTTTTGAGCATGATTTTCACCCCATAGTTCAAAGAGTCTGGGAGAGGAGCTGAAAGTCATAGACTGGCTGCTGGCAGTGTCTGGGGCAGAAATGCTGAGTTCAGGTGATGGAAGCGTTTGGTTCAGCATGTCTCGAGAGTCTAGAGCAGAAGAGGAGAGGTGGGTCTGGAGGCTTGTGATGTGCCATATCTCTGGGAAATGCACTTCTGCTTTCAGAGTACTCTAGGATGTCCACGGGCTTGGCATGCCGTTAGACAACACGCTTACAGCTTCAGTTAAGATGGAAGTCAGGTAATTCATGCACTTAATAGGTATGGGCCTCCAGGTAGAGCTTTGTTTTTGCTATTTTTCTGTGCTGAAGGCCAGTCAAATTTGATTTAACCTCAGCATTAGCTTTCCTGAACTTCATATGTTTCAATCTGAGAATTGTACTAAGGCTGAAACTCAATATTTTTTAAGAAATGTGAATGGCAAGAAATTAAGATGGGCAGAAAAAAACCCAGAAATACTGTATAAAACTCAGTAAAATACTTACCTCATCCTTTTAAGATAGATTTCCTCATCCTTTCTAGAGGGATTCAGACCCCAGAATGAGCGCACAGCTCCTGCGAGCACTGCGAAGACTCTGCCTGTGGTCACAACTGGAGATCATTTTTTCCTGTATATATGTAAAAATTATGTAGTTGAATCCTAGAAATTAAGGCCTTGATATTTCAGCTAGATCAGTAAGAGAAGCTAACATTCACTCCTTAAATTCAAGAGCTAAGATGCTTTTCAAAAGCCAGCTTTTACTAAAGATATATTTTGATATTTGCAGTAATATGGCGAATATAATTTCTGAGATAACGGGGCATGCAAAATGTAGGCTTATGCAGTTCTCATTTCTCAGAGTTAAAAGTTTTCAGGTGTACTTCAAGGCTTCACGACACAGCATGCCTAACTAGAACCTTTTACAACCTGTGATGTTTTTTCCAGTCAATTTTTTTAAATACCTAATAGTTAGTTTCGATGAAGGACATGCCAAAAGTGCTTTAAATACAGCTGTAATAGTATCACTTTTTCCTCTCTGTATTTAAAAATAAGAAGAAAGACATTCTTTACCAGTACTGAATACTCCAGGGAAGAAAGGTGGTGTCCTGTGGCTGCTCTGTGCAGCCTGCAGCTGTTACCAGAGATTCTGCCCAAAAACCTCTGGGCTCTAACAAACTCTGCAACTGTATTTGAGGGAGAAAAAACTTGGCTGCCTTTTAAGATTGAAAGCATCTAAGCCAACAGCCAGAGTGCTGTCCTCACAATCAGGTCCCTGGCAGTGGAAAATGCAGCGCAATTTCCTGTGCACTCTGGTTTCAGGTGGGTACCATAGCCACCATGGAACGCAGCATCTGACAGGGGCAATACCTACCCTTCTACAGCAGAGCCAGTGGAAACCCTCACTCTTTCTATCCTTATTCCCTTCCTATCCTCATTCCTTCCAGCCACTGAGTGATACTTGTTCGAGGGTAATGATCCTGGAGAGAGATGCACAGACGTTTGTCTAGAGCCCTGAAATGAGGCCACATTGTAAATCTGCGGTCTTTGGGAGAATCCATGTGCATACCAGCACTACCTAGAAGCTATCAGCAAGGGCATTTGGTGGGAAGTGGAACTATATCATGTAAAGAAATCTGTTTATTATATACTACTTTCGCATAGCAATTCCAGGATCAAGAGTTCTGTTATTTGAGAAATTAAATCCTGCGAGAATCATTAAAAGTACAGAAATAGTGATGTCATTACAAAATTAACTGGCTATAAACCCACAGGGTGACATGTCGATTCATAAAGGGAATAACAAAACATAATGCGGGGCACATCTGCTGCTCTGATTCCTGCAGAACCATCAGCCTATTGGTATCTGCAGACCACTTGAAATTGAACATCTGTTAGAAGCACTCAAAAAAGCAGCAGGAGAACCTGTACACCTTGCAAAACACTTTGCTGTCAGTAACATCATAGTTTCAATAGTGTATTCTTACAAAAATTGTTATAAGTCCCCTTCAAGTCCTAGATCTTCCTGGCATTGTTTCTTAAATAACGACAGCATGAGTAATAGTAAAAATAACAGGGACTTTTCAAAAGACTTTCCTAACATTTTTATTACTTTTTATTTATGGTACCACTGCAACATGCAACTGCTATAGAATCTTCAAACAAAGACAGATATGATCTCTGTTCCAAGTAACTTGGAATCAAGAAAAGGAAGATATATGAAAAATAAGACAAAAGGACATGACTTCTGGGCCAAGTGAAGGAGGTGAAGAAAGGCTCACATCCTAGAAAGGGGAAGCTGAGTTTGGGGCTTTAAGAAAAATGCTCAGATGCTTAGAAACAAGACAGCCTGTGGACACTGACCTGCCTCTTGTGAAGACCAGCAATAAGATACTGCAGTGCCTTTCACAAAACCTGTGTACATGGTTGACAGTCAATTAAGGATTGTAATTTAACATTGTCTTAACTGTTACGCAGTCAGGATGACAGCATGTTTCTCCAAGCAGCATGGTCCAGCAGAGTCCAACTAATTTGTAATTTTCTTCTGTTTAACAAAACCAAAAATATATTTAAGCCACAGAGAGAAAGATTTCACTATTGATTAGCAGTGGTTGGTGTTGCAAAGTGACCTGATAGACATTTGGAATGCATCAGCTGCCTCACAGCGCAGCAGCCAAATATCTTGAAGCACAGTTTGCTCTCTTTCGCTTTTATTACTTGCAGAAGAAGCAAACTCTGCCAGGGTGTTATTGGAAGGGATGTTTGCCATTTTATTATGCAATTACTCACACAAACTTGACGAAAACATGTTGCAATAGCTTTGATTTTTAAATAGGTAATGGTATTTACTTGTAGTAAAAAATGAGAATCATTATAAATTATTTGAGAAAGTGAATTAAAGCGTATAGCACAAGTCACGGGAAACACCCGGTTTTATTCTGTGAATACCGAAGTATTGCTTTGTATATATTCCCTATTTCAGTTTTTTTAATAACCAAATAATTTTTTATCTTGTTGTCCCTCCAAGATGAAGCTGGAACCTTCCATAGACAAAGCAATGGCTAACTGAGGCAGTCCAACACTAGTGCAAGGATATGGAGAGTCTCTGACGTGGGCAGTTCAAATCAGGTTTCTGCCAAACTTTTGTCATTGTTCTGAAGCACTCTGCATGAGTGCCAGAGATTTCTAATAGTGTTGAGAATTTTATATAATGGACAGCCTGGAATTTAAAAGCCTAATGAAGTCTGCAAAGGAAGAACATTAACACTAAACCCAGGGTGAGATATGTGCTTTTTTTTTCTCCTGTGATGTTGTTTGGTAATCTGTTTTTTAATCAGTTCAATGCCCAGGAAACTTCTTTGGCTGCCCAGAAGTCTCCACAATGATAGTTCCAATAAGAAAGCCATGAAGTGATAAACAGTATATGGCCCTGTTTGGTAAATTTTGGCTCTTATTGAGGGGAAAAAAAAAAAGTAAAAGTGTTTCAGAGGGTGTTAATAAAATTGTTAAAGCTGCTCTCCAGCATCTGAAAGGACACTCTGTATGTAGTGCCTCTCCTTTGTCATCAGAGGTACTGAGAACATTTTGGGTATAGCAGATTTCTTCTCTTTGGAGGCAAAGAATAATTTTGGGGTCAGATCTGTTGTTTGAGACTGGCAAAGTGGAGCTGTATCACAGAAGGAATCCAATGCCTAAAGACCCTTTCCTTACATGAGCTTCAAGACACCGTTCATCTGCTCATCCCCCAGGAGCTCTCCCTTTAATATTTTCCTTTATTTTCTTGTCTCTGCAAGTTGTCTGATTGTGTCTGATGCTATTTAATTGACTTATGTGGTGTTTGTATGCTTCTGTGCTTTTAATTCCATACATTTAATTACAGAAAGTGTTTCTGCTCCCTCCTTCCTTGCTGAAGGAATTGCTTTGTATTTATCCTCAAAGTGGAAGGGTGGCATCTTCAGTGAGATGTTATGTTTGCAGTGAGAGGAATTCCAAAGAGGATTTTTAGAAGGTTAGACTGGTTCTTGGCAGCCAAAAAGAGGGGGAGCAGAGTCCATGACAGGGCTCATACCTGGACGATGACACAGGAGTTGGCTCTTGGGATATGGTGTGAAACAACTTGTGGAAATATGGAAGCCAGTGAACAAATTCAATTTCTAAGTTTCTCTGAGATGACTCCAGCCAAGGGGTGCTCTTCACCTGTGTCTGCTGAGCACTGGTCATCCCACAAGGGCAATGCAGAAGATGCTGGAGCCATGCTGCTGAGTCACATCACCTTTGAGCTTCCAGTCGCAAGGTTGATGGTAAGCGTGTGTGACGATTTGCAAAAAATGCTGATCCTTTTCAATTGGCTATCGGTCCGGAAAGTTGGGAACCATTGACCTAATGTATGTCTCTAAGGTCAGAGAGACTGATTTACAACAATTTGTGCCCAGGATCAGACATCTGCCTGCTAGGAGTAGCATGAAGAAAGGTTGCTGTCACTATGAAGTATCGCTTCTTCTTAGGATGAACTACCTTCCCCTTATTTTTCCCCAGAATGCTTATTGTGCCTGACCTGGTTTCAGAGTATCTTGTATTTTACAAGACACAGTACTTTGGATCAATATTGTATACTAGAATAGATGTCACTGGGTGAAAGTGGCTCCAATGAGTTTCAGATCCAACAAGGGGCAAATTTCTTTGTGAGCCTGTTAATCACTTTTAACAAAATTGCTCCCCAACTTGTTGGGAATCACATGTTCACCTCTGTAGTTGTGTATGTCTGTGCAGGAAGGGAATAAAATCCTGCTGCCTTGCTGAGTGGCTCTGTGCATGAACATCACTGATAGGGTTGGGTCTGTCCATCTCAATGTAGGCCTTTGCAGAATGACCTTGGCCTGCATGCCTGTGCCAGTGTTTTTGTGTTCAGGAGGTGCATTGTTCAATTATTTTAGAAAATGTTAGTCTCAGTCAGCCCGTGTTGTTTCTTTCCTAGTGAAAGGTTATTATTTTCTGTGCAGTGTTTGTGTTGCAGCAGAGGTCTGGGACAACTGGGAGAAAAGGTTAAAGTAGGGCTGCCAGGGCTGCTAGAAGGATTGCTGGTGCTTGGGAGGGACAGAGGGAACAGCCTTCACCCGTGGCAGACATTTGTTATAGATTCCCTCTAAGATCAGGAAATGAGTACAGTCATCGCTTTGTAATTAACTGTGAGGGGAAAACCTCAGGAGATGGCTAAAACAGATTTGTCCACTTAGAGAAGGAACGCCGTGACTTAACAGGTGTATGGTGCCTGTACTGCACTTCTTAGGAGTTCTTCAGGCTTGGCTGCAAACAAAATATTATCCGACTATAATAACATTGTGAACCCAAAGACCTTAACTGGTTTCATTATCAAGTGAGTGCCTGAGGGGAAATACACGGATGGAAAGGCATTCCTTTCCTTTGGTATAACGCTCTTGTGCCAGAGAATTTATGGCCAAGACGTGGTTGGCCCTTGCATGAGCGACTGGTGGGGGAAATACATTAAGCCATTCTGGTTTTGTTTGTTTGTTTGTTTTCTTGTTGTTGTTGTTATCTTGTAGCCTGTTAAAGAGGTGAATTTTCATTGCCATCCCCAAGCTTGGGGACAGCATGCTGCAAACTACAAGGTGGGGTTTGTGCAGTCCCCTTCTCTCTGCTGTGGACTTTGTTCTGTTCCTGGGAAACAGGGAGGGAACAGTCCTGTGTGGAAAACACGCAGTACACTGACAGGTAGAATCAGACTACTGTAGGACAGAGTGATGCTCAGATGGTGTTAATCTTCTTAGAATTTAATTCAGGATGTGTTAGAGGGCTGATCAGAAGAGTCCCCGAAAAGTGAGGGGGATTTAAGGGGGGTTGTTTGGTTTTTGTGTGGGTGTTGAGTATTTTTTTGTTTGGTTTTGTTTTTTTTTTATTTTCTGGTTCAGACAGATCTTGGAAAGATCGACTCTTTGTTGTGTATTTCCAACCTGTGCTCTACCTGGCTGGAGATAACATCTACAAGGCACAGCCCTATAGCTCAGGCAATCTGAAAGGCTTCACATGAGGGGGTAAAAAAAGAGAAAGGAGGAGATATTAACTCATCATTTAGCTAGCTGAGGTGTCTATACTCTTTTCCAGTTCATGAGTTACCCTGTGGTTTCTCAATTATAGCTGTCAGAAGAAAGGTATGAAAGCTGCGTTTTTTAAATCTGTGACCAGAGAGGCTGCTGTTCCCTGGAGAGGAGTCTGCTCTGTTCATTTTGGAGAACCTGAAGGTGAAGATGCAGAGCACATTAGTGGGTTGTCTAAAATGCTGTTCTATTTTTCAGAACTAAACAAATAGAAATATGGAAATTGCATTCAGGATTCATGTTATATTTGTGAGTGTGTGTGTGTATGCACATTTAGACTTATTTGAGAACCCCAAAGGTATTGAAGCAAAAACTAAATAAATAATGAAGTTGTGGTTCAATTGTAAATGTTAATGTTTCTGTGAGAGACTGAAGTTCTTTTAATTTTCAAATTGGCTTGTTCCTTCCTTGTTTATTTACCAGTTTGCCCTCTTTTTGAACATTATATATGATTTCGCGGTTAAGAGTTCACAAATCTTAAAATGTTGCCTTCTTGTCAGTGACACTGATAATATTGCAAAGGTCTTTTTAGAATTTCGTACAGATCAAATAGCTCTGTTTGTTAAAGAAGGTCAGAAAAAAGGTCACCAGAATCTTTCATTGTTGGCAAAACTACCTATTTTTTTTCTTAGTCTGGGTCATAAAAATAGCTGAACAGAACTGCTTCCACTGAATTTATTGATTAAAAACAAGCAACCACCCCCTTTCCCCAGCCTTCCTCCTCGTTCTAACAGACATCTGGCATGGAAAATGTAAGCTAGGTATTTTTATCAAGACTGTAAGCACCCAGAGTCTGCTATGATGGTTCCTGCAGGGAAGCAAAAGAATAAGGAGCTTCAGCAGCTCTGTTACAGCCACTTCTTGATTTGAAGAAGCTGTTTTGCTCAGGTGTTAAAATGCGATGCCAAAGTACATCTTGATATTAGCATGCCATACATTGAAGCCTGAAATTAACTGCACCCACCTGTATGCTGGCATTTTTCTGACTCTTGCCATCCTTTGAGATGTGTGTATCTGAGAATCTAATCCATCTAAGCTTCTGGACACCCTGAACTACAAATGAAGTCAGAGGGCTGCAGGCGCACAGCTCCTGGCAGGATTATGCACCCAGTGAGCTATTGCTCTCATTATGTTGCACTGCAATATATCATCAGTGTGAAACATCATCCTAATGATGCATTAGTGTAATACATCATCAGGGGAGTCCCACCAGTAATGTATTACTCCAAGTATGGTGCTACTCAGTAAGAAAATCATCTCACAGTCCTTGTGTTGTTTCCGAACAGAATGAATGGAGGGCAAAATATGTTGCTTAAGATTGATGCAGCTTCCCAGTTTCATAACGGTGTTAATGGTGGGGGTACCTTCTGTATGCTCTGAGTTTATGACTGTGTTTTCAAAGAGGTGTGTTTGGGCCATCTTTGGTTGCTTTGGTCTTTGGAAGGAGCAGGAATTGATTCTTTAGATGGATGATTGGAAGGCTTCAATAGAAAGCTGTAAATCTGCTGCCCGAGTGCCTGTTATGCAGTTCCTGAGGATGGGGAGAGGGTTTATGAAAACTTGATATCAAAATTTGCAATTTTAAGGATTTTCCTAGTGTCACCTTGATACGTCTTCCTGTTTCAGTCTCATGGACTAAGATAAATACATTTAAAAAGCACATCTAGTAAAATTTAAACCCTTCCATTTCATGTGTCCACCCACTGATTTTCTTTGGTCTGAAAGATCCTATAACAAAACAATCCTTCCCATGGGAGTTGTCTCAAGGGCTAGATTTACTTCAGGAGGAGAGGCAGGCAGGTAGTTTTGCTTTATGCTTTTGAATCCCAGTTGTGATGCTGTGACATGCTGCATGGGATTGCAGCAGTCCCAGGGACTGCCAGATGGAGGAACATGGTTGCCAGTTGTCCACCTAACATAATACAGGGACTGCACCACTCCAAATGGAAAATCTGTAGTAGGATTTTGTTGAATGTTAAAATAGACAAAATAGACAGTTTTGGAACATGCTTTTATACAAGGCCAGTGTTTTCTAGAATGATTTTTGGATGCATCAAGTAACTAGGTGCAAGACAAGGAAACCTAAAGGGATTCTGAACTTTAGTGTGTTTTTGAAGCTGCATTGCATATTTTTGATGCCGAAATGCTGCAGACAAGCTGGTTTTTTTATAAAAGTCTTCCCAGTCACAGAAAAATTTCATCAAAACCAAGGGTTGGTTCTAGAGTAGATTGAGCAAAATTTGGTTTCCCTTTGCTTCTGATTTTATTGTATTACCATATAATTGATCTGAGGAGCATGATTGTGGCCTTCTTGGGTTTGTCAGTCACCCGTTTTTTTTCCTGTCATGCTCCCATAAATTCTTTACCAACTGTCTCTCTCTGCGTACCCAAGTCAGTAAGATACTATGACAGCATGACTGTTTTTGCAGGAGCACCTACTGAGCCTTCTGTTACTGTAGGAAAATGGAGATTTTTTTCAATGCTGTACCTTGTTTCATTCATTCACGATGTTGCTGTCCTGCTCCAAAGTATGCACATATTGGTATAACACAAGGAGAACTTTAGTGGTGTCATTCTTTTACTGGTTAAGTGTTCTATGAGCTTATTTAGGCAGCAAAAACAGTATTCCAAGCCAAAAGAACTTCAGTTGTAACTTTCTTGAAGCCTTATTTGGGCAAAGTATGAATGGCCTTAAAAGACAGTAACTAGTTTATTTCTTGAAGTAGTGCTAGGTTAAGATCATCATCACAAATCACATTGTCCTCAACACCAGGGTCTCTCTCACTGCTGGAAGGAATGCATACCTGTTCTTTTCAAGCTCCTGCTTGAGACTGGTTTAGGATCCCAGAGATCCCTGTTCTCTCTCTGGGAGGATGATGGGGCTGCCAGTGCAGCAAAACTCTTTTGTGGTGAGGCAGAAGCAACAGGAGGAATAAATCTTTGTCTGCACACCAGGCATGGGCATAAGAGTTGAAGTGTGGGGACGCTCTTCTCAGGGTCAGCACCATGTCTGATAACTGCCTTTGGTTTCAAATAAAAATGAAGATCAGCCTTGTTGGCTGCATTAAATAAAGAATATCCAATAAAAGCAAAACTATCCATTGACAAGCAGGAGTTAAAAGGCAGAGATCACTTAATGAGTTGATCTTTATGGTTTTTAAGGTTTTAAGATTAAAATGGCTTCTTTGTTTCCCTGCTGTTGTTTGAAGTCAGGTTTTCTTTCCCAGCGTGCCTGGATTCAGCCCCAACAGTAAAAAGTTTTCATCAACAAAAATTAAAAATATGATAAACTTAATTTTCCGATTTGGCTGCTGCTTAGGATTTGCTTTTTACCTTAGGACTACTCAGCTCATGTCTTAGAGCCTTCTTGTTAGAGAAACACTGCCCTTCTCTGTATATACAGAGAGTATAATGAATCAAGATTTGCTGTAAATAATGTTTGCAGAGTGAAGTGTTTCTGGCAAATTCCCCCAGCTTATTGCATAGTCATATATGGCAGGTTATTGTGTTAATAGATTATTAAACTCTGCATATGCCCTTTAACCTGCTCTGAACTTTTGTTCTTGTCTTTTAGAAGGAATTAACTAAATCCAAATTAGTGCTGGGCAGTCAATCAGCAGTCAGATGGGTTTTTGACCTCACCGGAATGTCCTGTTGCATCGCCCTGTGCTTTGTTCTTCCGTCAGGCTGCACCGTGACTTAGGCACAAACATGACACGTCAGAAATATAACGTGATGTGACATGGCCAACAAAAATATCAGTTAAGGGTTCTGTGGATAGTTTCAATTCATTCCGTTCACAGGTTATTCGTTGTCCATTCATGTGTCGATAAAGGGTTCAGTAGTTTTCAACTTGCAAGGTCTTAAGTGAAAGGGAAAATAAAGAAAAAAACCCAACAGAAAACCCAAAAAAAACAAACAAACAAAATGAAAAAGCATCAAATCAAAGAACGGATAGCAAAGACCCTCATCCTTCAGCTGAGCTCCCCTGCGTTCAGTGCCCAGGCTTTGCGCTGTAGTTCCAGCTGGTGATATTTGGAACCTGTAAGTTAATTAGAAGGAGAAATTTCTGCAGCTAGCAATGTAGATATTCTGGGGAAAAAAAACATTGCCCCGGGGGAGGAATGATATTTGAGCAGATTTATAGTGCTCTGAGTGTGCATATGAACGAGATGATGGCCGTCAATGTGGCTTGCTGCTGTGGGGAACTGTCAGCTTTGCTCCGGTGGAAGGAGATCCGGGGAGGGGAGCAGTGAGAATTATGGGAAAATAATGATAAAAATTACATCGGTTTTATAATTGGATTAAAAATTTCTTGAAGTATGTAAAAGCAGACTCTTTTTTTCCTCTGGAGGGGAAGGGAATAAGATTAACACCCCACCTCGACAAGCATCGCAGATTTAAGTCTGCTAAATATGGCAGTGGGGAGGAGATCGACAGGCAGTGAAGCCCCATGTCCCCCCTGCATATTGGTGAAAATAACCCAGACCAGAATTTGAAACATTCTGGTTTAATCTGCTCTGACAACATGTACTGCTGGTTTTCGTGGATATGGAAATGTGGCAGTGGTACGAGGCATTGAGAGGGAGGGATTTGCTGAGGACCACAGCCAGGCCAAGCCAAGGGAAGTCCCCCAGCCTGGAGCACATTTAACAATGAGTCTGAGATGCTCTACTGAAGCATTGTTGAGGTGAGGGTGCTGTGTGTACCTGGCACCCATGTGGGGCTGCAGGGTTGTCTCCCACCTTGCTGTGCGGGCTGGAGCGTGCTGGTGGCCAGCATCCCGAGAGGGACGATGGATGGGTAGGGCAGGTTCATTAATTACTTTTCTTTGACAGAAGAATTGCATTTTCTGTGTAGACGCTGAGAGAATGTTAAGTGGGTCGGCCAGTAGTTTTAAGAATTGCTTTTGAATCACTCCTTTCACTTTTATCTTTCTCAGCTTGAATAAATCTCTAGAGGTTGCTAATTACAGCATGTTTTCTGTAGCACTGGAGTGGCACGCAGCACATTTTTAACCTCGCCTTCCACAGAGGTTTGGCTTCCCTTGGTGTGCATGTGGAGGAACAGTTGTGTGTAGCTAAACTCTGTCATTCAGAGGCCCTTCTGTTTTTAAATATTTCTCAGTGCAGCCTGCTGTCATTTACAGTGAGCCTGTATTGAGATCATTAAATGGAAAGTTTAAGATTAATTCCCTTTCAGGGCAAGAGGAGGAGGATAAATAACCAGTCCTGCTCAGTGTTCGTTCTTAATGACTCCAGCACAGTGTGAAAGCGTAAACAGTTTTGACAAAAGGTGTAATTGATTGTTTGGGTTTGACTGATCACTCAAAAATGTAGCGTATCCTCATTCAGAAGGTGCTCTGTAAGGTAATGAATGTGATACTGTTAGAAAACAGGGTCTCGTGTTAAGCAAGGGCACAGTTTCGTGCTGAGGCTCTGCTTGTGGCCAGGCTGGTGGCTGCTGGGAGTGCTGCTGCTTCTCCAGCCTCCTGCACCATGGTGGCTGTGGCCTCCTTATCTTGGGTGCCTCTCTTGTCCTTGGGGAGCCAGTTCAGAAAACCAAACTGCTACCACATGTGAGGAAGATGAAAAGTGAAATGTTTTCTGCCAGTTTAAATACCTAAATTGCCATATCAATGACCCAGGTCAGATGAACGCTGAGGTTGGCATGAAGGGACTGGGATCTCGCAGCTATGAGTTCAGGGAGGAGGAAGATGGGACATGTTGTTCAGTAGTAAATGGCTAGTAGATGTGCAAGCTGAACTCCAGAGTATGGTGATGGGACACACTAACAGTGAAGGTAATGGTGGTGAGGTTATCCCTAGGCTTTCTGCCTTCTCCAGCTGCCACCTCTAGTTTATTGGGAATGAAGATGAGAGCTTTAAAGACCACCTACTGTTTGCATCCTCTATGCCCTGTGGGCATATTCATTCTGTTCACATCTTGTCTAGATCTAACCTTGTCTTTTTCTGTCCCCTTTTCTTGTGTTAAGTTTTTCTAAATGCTTCTCTTTCATCCCTTAATGTGCTAGTCTTTATGCTGATTTCTGTGCCTTCATGATTTCCCTGTCAGAAGTGTGGGTGATAAACAGATCAGCAATATGTTAGATATGAAGTAACTTGTTTTTACATATCTGTGGAAGGGTGCTTCATATCCACCAAGGGGATGCGCAGCAATGAAAAGTGAGAAAATATAGGAGGGATGCATGAAGCAGCAGTGAATGGAAATGCCTGAGAATGCAAGTATTAAATTCCTGCCATATGAAAATGTTCTGGGTGTATACAACAAACATAAGACTCGTATAACGCTCACAACCTTAGGATGTTTCTAGGAATGCAGGACTGTTTGAAAAGCTGAAACTGGGCCAACCCATTCATATTATGGCTTTGTAATGCCAGTTCTGACTCTCTTGAGCTTAACTAATCCTTTCCTCCCTCATCTCACAAAACCAGAAGTAGAACACCTGCAAGACACCACAAAGAAAAATTGAACAGTTACATGAGCAAGTCAATAGTACCCATTAATGTTTAGATGATAGACTGAAAAGGATATCTATCCTTTTGGATATCTTTTGGAGCTATCCAAATAATATTTTGTATTATTTTTGCTATTTATTTTGTTTCTCAGAAAATTTGTGAAATTATGGGAGAAGCGCTACTACTGTGGTGGTTTAGGGTAGTAGGTGGTTGAGGGTAGTAGGTGATTAGACATGGGTTTGAGCAACATCATGAAAGGTAGCCAGGGTCCTTGTGGTTGGATCAGGTGTGAAAAGCCCACTGGGTGACCAAAACCTGACTGTGTCTGTGGCTAGGTGATAACTCTTCTGAATCTCTGGATTCTTCCTGCCTAGGGAGTGCTGATGTCCCTGCTTTGGAAGGCAAAATAAATTGCAAGTTTTTCATCAAATTGATTGCTCAGTGATACAAATAAATTTTCTGGAAAAGCAAGATGAGGGTAGAAGCTGCTCTGAGCTTCCTCACCAGTCAGTGCACGCACATACATAGTTCTTGTCTTCATTATAGATAGGGATGGAATTCTATGGCTGAGGAGTATGTTTATGCCTTAGGCAAAGGGTTGCTGAATAGCTGGGAAAGAAAGCTTTCCTGCTTATCGGAGGGACACCGTCAATGCCCTGCTGTTTGTAGCATCAGCACTTATGCCTGGTTAGCTGCTTCGTATCTTAGTGCATGTTGCTTTGTACTTCCCAGTGCTGCTGCCTCCTCCTCTTTATTCCTTCTTTCTTTCAGGTTCTGGGCCATAGAGTGTAGCTGGATAGTAAAGCTGATATTAGAGGAGAAGGGGTGAGAAGTACAGTTTATCTATTTGTGTTTCCTTTTCCTTCATTGTGAGTTCATCCACTTTTATTGCTGTGCACGTCTGGGATTCTTTCTACAGATGATGCGAAGTGTTTCCAATTTCTCCTTCTTCTTGACAAATTGAGACCTGGACTTGAATCTCAGGTTTTTTTTTTTTTCTTTTCTTCATTCAGTTTGCTGTATGTGTGTGTTTTTTTTTTTATTTCTTGTTTTCAGAATATGACAAAGCACCCAGAGGACTTGCCTTTTTGTTTGCTCTTTTCTGAGTAATTTTCAGCTTGTCAACCTCCTTTTGGAAAAAGTGGGTGTCAGAAGTTTTAGTGTGCCATAAATGCTTCTTTAGCATCATTTGCTGTTGCAAATACCGACTTCCTTCTCCAGTTTCCATATGGGAGAGATGGTTTTCTCTGTGACTGGTTTGCGTGGTAATTGTATATTTATCTGGTCAGTCACGGTGATGATAAATGCCTTTAAGTCACAGCTTTTCATGTCCATCCTATGCCCTTTGTGGGCAAGCTATATTTTTTATTTGTACATATGTGAACTTGAAAGGAGATGATACTGGGAGGCTGTTTGTTTGAGGCTGAGTCTCCTCTATCAATTACTGTGCTTCACTCTCTGGAACTGATCTGGTCTGATGTTCTCTTACCTAGTACTGTCCTTCCAAGAAGCTTTGTCAGGGATATTGTTACTATTACTCACTTTATCCCCCAGTTACTGACAGAATTTGAACAATATTGGATTGAGACCAAATCCATGTAAAATTGCCATAGAAATATCAGTAATTGCTGATAGCTTCCCATCTACAATTACTTTTTAGGATAGATCAGACAGCTTTTTAATCTATTTTCTTCTCTATTGATTACGTTCACTGATAATTTTTAATTGGAATGTCATGTAAAACTAATTCAAATGCCTGACAGTAGTTTTAAGGGTGTTATTTCCCCAACAATATTTCCAGCTATATGTGTAATGATACCAAGCTTATGCAGTAAGGCTGCCTTTCCATAATACTTAGTTGATTTTCATTAGTTATGCTACCAACCCTTAATTCTTTACTGATTGCATTTATAACAGCTTTTATGTTATTTTGCCTGAAATCAATACCAGGTTAGCTGATCTGTAAATGCCGAGCTCATCCTGATTGCCCTCTTAAAATACTGGCAGAAAATCAGCTTTTTCAGTTGGCTGCTACATCTTTCCCCTGGCCTGGGAGATATGATGGGATCATGGAAAAACGCCTACCATGTCCTGCTGCACCTGTCCCAATGAATGAAGTTTTAGCATGAGTCCTGGTTCATGCGCACTCCACAAGCTGGATACAAGAAATATATAAATCAGCAGTAACCTGTGGAAAGTAAAATGATCATATAAAAATAAAAAAATTATTTTACTTTGTCTCTACTATCAATATGTCTGTGAGATGGTGGTACTAATGCACAGGATGATAATGATCACACACTTATGAGTGACTTGATGCTCGCAGTCTTATAAACCTGATGGCATCTCAAACAATACATGTGAAGCACTAAAAGATGTAAGATTTAAGATAGTATGGATGAGAACAACAGGTAAAAGTTGGGTAGCCTTGCCCACTGGCTCCTCAATCACTGGGGAGCTCTTCACTCTGAGGAGCAGATAGCAAAAATGGTATGTACGAGGTGGTATGGTAATGAGCATGCTTGCACATGGATAAACATAGAGTGATTTCCATGATGGAAGAGGAAAGATTTGAGAATAGTGATGAGAAAAATCTGTGGGCTTTGATGCCAGTACATTTCTGTATTTGGCTCGAGGAAAACTGATGCAGAATTTGACACATTCTTTTAAGTTGATTGGAAATTTGTCTTCCTCCCTATTTTGAGAGCAGTTCTGAACTGGCCCATAATTGTCAAAGTGAAAAAAGGAAATCCTGTCTTCTCTGCTATTATGGCTTAAAGCACTTTTTCAATTAAATTATCATTAGGGTTACATCATGAAAGGTATCAACATAATCCGTTTAAGTATATCTTATAAGGCTCTTTACTACCAAGAAAAATCTCCTGTCTTTCAGGTACCAAAGTTACAGGAATTAATCAATCATGGACTCCAGGGGAAAATTCAGCCTTGATGTAACTCAGTAGTAGGCATTCATTTATTTCATGCCTCGGCGTGTATCTTTGTCTGTGCAAGGATTTTATATTTGTATTATCACAGGACTTTTGTGCAGCTCTTGCATGAGGCTATTACAGCGAGCACAATAACCACTCTGTACACCAGCATTCCCTGCTATTTTGGTTTCTATTTGATGTCGTGTTTTCACTTTACCTGGGGAGTATTTTTGCCTGGAGGAAATGACTGAGAAAAGAGGCGTATTTCAAAAGCTAGGAATCAAAGAAGTGATAAAAAAAAATTCTGAGCACAGTGAATAATTTGGAATTAGCTTACTGTGTCATGGCTGGAAAGTACTTATTGCATGTAATTGATAATTTTCTCTGAGATAATGCTAATTTTTTGAGACCTTTGTGGGACAATCAATCCTACCATACCTTGTCTGGTTATCTCAAATACATATGTTATTATTTTCAGAAAACTTCAGTGTGGTGAGGCATAAAATTGTGTCCATGTTACAGCTGGGTAATTGAGGAATGGAGAAGCTTATATTTAAAAAACATTACTGTTCAAGTTGTGTTTAGAAATCATTCCTGCTTGTGTGGGATTTCTCACCAGGAGAGAAGTTGGGAGCTTCATGAAGGTCTGCCAACAATTTTGAGATCTAAAGTCTTATGAAGTAATAGACTTTCTCCTTCCTTTTTTTCCCCCTCTTTTTGCTTTCTTTTTTTCTTCTTGCTCCACCCCCCAGCTGATAATTGCTCCAACTGCCAGCTGATAAGCAAACACTCCTGTGTGGGAGGAGACACTGCCAAGCACTGCCCCATGACACAGGACAGTTCTCCAGCAGCTGACACAGAATTTCCCAGTGAGATTGGGATGGAATCTGTTGCCAATTTCATTCTGTGTCATTCCAGACATCATAAACATGTCTAATTTGCAATGATTTGAATACGTGAATAGAAGGCAGTTTCAAAGTATTGCTATTTATGTATTTGTTCCTGCAAAAGTTATCCATCACAAGTGAAGAGATTTTTGTAGAGCTTATCTTTATGTAGAGTGCAAGTACAGTATGTTTTTGTACTTCCTGTATCATTTTTCAGAGAAGCAAACTGCAAACGAAAGCCAAAACAAATGGAAACCTCTATGATTTCCTGATATCAAATAACATTTCCAATTTTAGAGGACAAATGTTTAATCAGTCTGCATCATGCAAACATGGAAGAGGAAAGCTAGCTTTTTTATCTTAGAAAATATGTAACGCGGCTTGTGACCAAGAGCTAGGACAAGGCTGCTCATCCTACAGAAAAAAACCCAAAAACCTAAAATCCAACAAGTTTTCAGTTGCTGGAGCACCATACCTCTGCATTGTGTCAGAGCAGATTTTGCCTTTAAACAAGAGGTATTTTGAGTAAAGTGGTTAAAACTACTAATTTGTAACTGTAAAGATTTTCAGTTTAAACATCTGCCAAGTGATGGCTTGTAGACTGGATTGTAGAAGTAGGAGATTTTCTTTAATGTTATCAAGAATCTGCATCCCCCATGAGTTTCAAGTTGCTGTTATGGCATGATCCCCATTTGGAACAAACTGCAGCTCCCTATTTTAGCATTTGTGTGATCTCTTGGCATCTCTCCCTTCACTGTCCCAAACGTTGTAGTGTTTTCCGTCCAGCCATCCGGGTCTCTCTCAACAGTGTCTCTTGAACTTTTATTTTAACCATTCTTTATATAAATGATGTCACGCCCTTGTGGTTTGCATATTTACCTGGGGAATTAAAAGGCAAGGGTGTTTGTGTGAGCGGGAGTCTGTCGGTGCCAGTGAGCATCCTCAGTGCTGCACGCTTGGAACTCTGCCTTGGCTCCCGTCAAAGCTGCTGATGGAGATGAGCAGGATGCCGTCAGCGGTCGGCATGCTCCTTGTTTAAAATTCAGCTGTGTATTTATCTCTCAGAAACACTCAGGTCTTTTGTGAAACCGTGTAAGCTTAATTTCGAGCCTATAGCTGATCGTTTTCTCTGTTTGATGTGAGCTAGTCTCTTGAGGTGGCTGGCGTCCTGGAGTGAAGAGATGGAAGTGAGAGATCTGCTAAATCTGCTGTTGCTTAGCGTCTCTGCCTTTGATACTGTCTCCAGAGACTGCACTGATCTCTTCTTTTCAGTCAAGAGTCTACATCCTCGCTGGGGTTTTGATGGGAGATTCCTTTAAGGCATTTTGTACTGACAAGGTTATTTTTTCCATGCACATGCAATAGAATTTCACAGAAACCTTCAAAGAAAGGGTTTTTTTTTTCTGCTTTTGAACTGAGTTCACAGTTGCTTAGGTTCTTTGTAAAATTACCAAGAAATAAATTATAAGAGCGCCTTAATTAACAGTAAGTTAAGATGAAAGATGCTTGTTGTTTTTCTTACAGTTACACCATTTTTTCATAGATATCTATGGATGTTGAAAAGTGGCAGCTAGTGGAGCTGCCTGGATTTTTTAGCTGAACACAACCCCTAGTGAGCACTGGCGTTAGGCATGTGATTTGTACATTAAAAGAAGAACCTGTGTGTTGCACAGAATTGCTGTCTTTGCAGAGTTCTGCCTTTGCCTATGGGTGAGGTCATAGGCGTTGCCATAAAGATTTCTTTTATTTTTTTTAACGCAACTGTTTTAGAATTATACTCTGTTACAAGCCTGGGAAAATGCTTTTTTCCCTGAAAAATGCTTTTTTTCGTCCTTTTTGCAAGAAAAGTTTTTTTTTCTTAAAATAAAATGGACAAGACAGATCGAAGATGTGAGAAATCATTCTTCACTGCTTTTCAGCTCGTATCCTAACAAGAAAGGCTTGCAGCATGTTGGTCATGTGTATGTAATTTTGCTTGTCTTTTAAGGAAAATCTCAGTGGTTTTGCCTGAAGTAAAACTGGTTCATGGTTTCATTGAAAAATTATTCTGCAATTTGATTTGAGACCCAGTGCAGGTGAATGGTCTGAAGAAGAACTTTTGTGATTTTCCCTCGTGAAATATTATGTTAGAGATTTTAAATCCAACAAAAATATACTGAAGAGGTTGATCTTTTTTGTGCTGAATTTCCTTAATTTTAGATTTGTTCTCATGCTGTACCTGTATGTACCACGTGGCCAATCAGGGCTGCTGATTCAGCTGTAGGCACAAAGGAGAAGTGCATAATCCACCGTTATGTTTGCTCTGTGTTTATGATTTGCATTTCAGGGTCTGCAGCTATGGATGTCTGCATGACAGAGCCAGATCTACCCACAATAAAGCCAGGTCTTTTGACTTTTCCAAAGGAAATGCTGAGAAGTTTGAGTGGGAACAGCTAAAAGAATAAGCTGCAGCAATACAGTCCTCTGTCCTTCTTACGGGAATTATCTCTGAAGTATGGTGCACTGATTTCCATTTGCTGTAGTTATTAAATATTCAAAACAGGGGATTAGGGATATCATGGAAGTGCAGACAGATCCCTCTAATGATAGTATGACTGTCAGGAGCATACCAGTTTGTGTCAGAGAGAAATTGCAATTCAGGCTATTTAGATCTGTGATAAGATCTTATTCTAGTGCCATTATAAAGTCTGGCGTTAATTGAGCAAATCTCTTTTGAAGTTGTTTCATTTCCCTCATTATGTGTCAGAGCAAATAATGGCTATTCTAATGTGCTAATTAAATTTATTTATTGATCTACCTTTTATTTAGAGAAGACAATCCAAACAAGATGCTGCAGTATGCATTGTGGAGGCACGTGGCCAAGCATGCCCACGGTTTGGTACATCCACGGCTATGGAGAAGTTGCTCCGCCTGGGGTTTAGTTTCAGAATAGCTCAGAGTAGTAATGCAGACGAGTACATTAATCTCCTTAACTATTCAAAAATGAAAGACTGGGTACAATAACTTATTATTTATTGCTCTTCCAACATGTCTGTTGCATAAGATTCACCATTAAAATTAAAATATAGGCGCTGTAATGGCTGGTTTAAGAGAGTCTACGGCTTTGCTGTTTGATGCTGGAGCATTTGTCACTGTCATTTCCAGCAGGTTTCCTGCCACACTGGTGTCCTCTGCCAGTGGGGTGGCAGAGGGTTTACACCGAAATGATGCCAGTGGGTGCTCAGAAGGACCCGAGAGGTTGGGTTTGGCGGCAGGCAGGCAGAGAGGATGTGGTGTTTGTGAGCCACTGACTGCTGGAAGAGCAACAGGCACAGTTCATTCTTGCTGTACAGTAGCTCTGCTCAAACAAATGAGAGCAGTTGTTTCGATGCATAAATACAATCCTGCATTCCCCCACACACTTTTTCTTTGCTTTTTTTTTACTTTTTTATTTTTTTTAAGAAAACAACTGCTATTTATTTTTGGGATCTTGCAGAGGGTTGCATGAAGCCACTGCATTGTGCAGCCATGAAACCAGAATTAGGTGTGTAGGCATTTTAATAGCTACCCATGCCTCCAGAATGATTTTGTGTATAATAAACTTTTACTAGGAGGAGGACAATAACTATTCATTGCATGGCATAACTTCGTTTTTGTGTGTATTACAGATGTAGCCCTAATCTTTCATTACGTACTTAAATAAAATTATCCTTAAGATTCTTGGAAACAAATCAAGAAATTAAAGGTAGACAGTGTAGTAAATGTCTTTACCCATGCTATGCTGTAATGCAACTCTCCTGACTATTGACTGATTTATTTCACTGCACATGAATGTGCCAAATCCTATCAAGCCACGCTGCTTGAAACACCATGTGAACACACAGCCCCTGCTTTTAGAGTTCAACGTTTAATCAGAGGAGATGGACAAATAGGAAGAGCTGAGGTAATGGAGAAGGAAAACACAAGGATTAAATTTCCCTGCCTAGGGTAACATGTGGAATTTGTAGCAGAGCTGGAAACTAAACCGGGATGTTCCAAGCTCTGGTCTGAGTCTGCCAACCCCACAGAGGATGTGGCATCTCTTATATCTCAGGTGAGATGGAACCCCATGAGGGCTCCAGTCAGGGGCTCTGCTGGAAGGAGGACCAGCTCTGAGATTAGTGCAGCCCACTCCCAACTTTTTCCAGTCTGGATCTGACTGGAGGGAGTTTGCATGGCCTCTGTCTGGAGGCCTGCCTGGCTTCTTGCAGAAAGTATCCTGCCTTGTGTTCAACCAGAGGCATCTCTTCTTCCCACATTCCCCACCCCTCATCTTGCAAAGAAAGGATGATAAAACACACCAATTATTTCATAGGCTAACAGTGGATGGCCAAAATCAGACCTGTGTGTGGGGCCCAAAAATGCCTTCAGCAGGTATTTGGAAAACAGAATGCAACAGTGGATTTAAAACAGTGGATGGCTCTTCCCAATTTCTTTTTTAAGTTAACAACTGTAGTATGAATGGGCTCTCCCCCTTGCCAGGCCATTGTTTTCTTGTGTCTCCTCTAAAGTACCATTTCTCTACCAAATTTACAAAGACTTGGCCAGTATTGTGTAACAGGGTATTCAGCTGTTGGTGGTTATGTTGGCATTGAGTAGAGTAGGTATTTGTATAACTGAAGTTTATATATAGCTCTCTCTATCACTCTGCCTCTTGAGCTGCCCTTTTATTTGAAATGGCTTTGAAATTCAATTTATATTTAATTACAACACATGTATAAATTCAGGATTAAGGGTGAAGAGTTTCATTGTTGTCTTGGCCTTTTTTTAAAATTCATTTAAAGGGATTTGTGGGTAGTCAGCACTGTTCAGGATTTTGTCTCTGATGTTTCCCTTCTTTCGGTATAATAACAACTTGTCTATCAGATAAAGAGCTTAAAATTATTTTTTTTTTTCAGCTGTCTGTTGAAGGTATGTGCCCAGAGGGGTTGGGTTATGCAAAGGTTGTGTGTCATTCCTGCTTTCTGTGCCGGGAAATTTTTCTCAGCTGGGAGAAAAGCTGGCATTTAGCCCTCAGACCACAAGTCCCCTTGGCATTTGGATAGGCCCGTGCCCAACAGAGGTGCCATGAGTGGTGCCTCCCCACCAGTCAGACCTTGCCAGGACTGCACGTTGATCATCATTGAGAAGAGCAGAATTAAAAATACCACCTCACTTAGCCAAGGCAGCAAAGGGAACAACATGATATGCAGCCTGGCCTCGTATTTGTTTCACCTGTGAAACTGTTCTCCATTTAAATTTAGCTGCGAATAATCTGGCAAGGATGTTGGAAAAAAAAAAAAAAAGGAGAGCAGCTGACAACCTCTCCGTTACCTGAAATCAAATATTTCACCTCTCCATCACACTCTTGCTCTGGGAACAGGAGGTGACAGTCCCTGAGCCTCTCCATGAGCAGAGCTGCTGGGAGTGCTGCACTGGCTGACTCAGCCCATGGGATCAATGGTGCTTTCCGAACCCTACTGGGGTTTGGGCTGGGTCAGTAAAGCTGTGAGGGTTAGTCAGTGGGTAGTGCAAAGTCCTGCATACGTGATAGGCCTGACCCAAGGTCTTGTTTCCACACTCATTTGTGTTTCTCTTTGGCCTGAGAAAAGGCAAAACTGGTGCTGGCTCAGGGTATCTCAGCTGTACAGGAACTGAATGGATCACAGTCATGGGCTTTTTTCTTCCCTCATCCCTTTGCCCCAAACCTGAGCATGAAGACTGTCCTACTCCCTGTCTTTTCCCTTCTTGCTTGTCACTGCTACATTCCCACTGAGAAACACTGTCCCCTCCCTCCTGCCTTATCCCACTGCACCAGAGCCCTCCCCAGTCCCTTTCCAGACCATTGCATGACAGAGGAATGCACAGAGGAAAGCTGTATGCTCCTCATTTCCCCAGTGTGCTTGGTCCTTGCCTCCTTCTTTGGCATTGCTGGTGGGAGCAGAAGGCATTGCACAGCCTTCTGCAGCCTTCAGCTGCACAAGCTGCCTGGATGCAGCATCTCACCAGTGCACCCAGAGTAATTCCCTCCCACCAAGACTAGAGTAAGGAGGGAGGTCTGTGGACGTGAGTTGCATCTACACTTTCATGGTGTTTTGTTTCATTGTCTCCTGCTCACAGTGAAGTCCAATGAAAAATTTGTGATCAAACATCTGTTGTTAAGCACCTGCTTCCTTTGCAAAATAATAAACAAACAATCCATGAATGGGCATGGCCAACAAGAAAATAAGGCTGTTCAAGCCAGATCTTTCTCAAATGGGTGAACAGGAGCCTCCTCTAAATCTGGGTTTCCTGTGTGTGCTACCATTTGTCTCCCCTCTGATTAGGAATGCATTGAATAAATCGGATAGTGCTGTGTTTAATGTGTTCGTTTCCAGCCTGCCATTTGTTGACACAGTGTTGGCATGATGAGCAGCTGCAGGTCAAATTTATTGCCAGGCTCCCCTAAGTCTGCAGCTGCTAAAAATAAACATTTTGCGCAGGTGGAGGCTTTGGCTGGGCTTGTGTTTTGGCTTAACTTGCAAAGTTTGGGATCTTTTCTGAGGTATGCAAATTGCATTAGAAATATTTGGCAAGTCAGTGCCTGAATATAAAGGAATTCCACTTGAGGATCTGAAGCAGCTCTGATGGGTCTTTTGGCACAGCATCAACTGCCTGAGCTTGACAGCGTCTTCCATACCGCTCTGTTTTCCAAGGTTTTGGTTATCCTGATGAGGTATTGGTTCCCTCTAAGAAAAGTTTGTCAAGATTGAACTTGGTCACTCTCATGGATTGATTGGTGATCAGTCTATTGGGATATCTAAGCTGTACTCATGGCCCTGGTGTTGGACTGCCTGACTATTGCAGGGATATCGACACCAGAAGAGCCACTCGGCAGCAGATGTTTCACTGAATCAGGAAAATGAGGCAGCTGGAGGCAGAAGTTGGCAGTAGAAGGACCATTGAGTCCATCTCCAGGGAGCAGAAGGTTCAAGTCAAAATAGCACTACAGATCAGAATAAAATCCAGGTTTTAGACACAGGGTTGCAGTCCTTGTAAAGTAAGCATTCAGCTTCCTTGAGCTGGGAAGAAAAATATGCTTTTGCAAGTTTGCAAATGGAATTGCCACTAGACAGCTAGCATTTAAGCAAGGTTTAAAGAATAATACTTCTGTGTAATATACCCATGCAAGAGAGCCCATCTGAATTAGGTGGACTGGATCTCGTTTGCTGTCATCTGGTGAGAAGATGATCCTTGAGCTTGCAGGGACCAGAAACAGAAAGATGAAAAATGGTTTCCTTTATACCCACTGCTCTCCACTGCTGAACTACAACCCCTCATCCAGAGACACATTTGCATATTACAGTCCCTCATCCCTTGGGAATTGTTTTGGGCCTCTGTGTTTACACTGCACTTTCATATATTTCGGAGAGCATCGGAGCAGGTTCACACAATTTCAATAAAACTGTCCTGGGTCAGTATCTGAGATAAGCCTCTTGCTTTCAGCAATGCTAGCCAGTGTAGATAAGGAATGATTGAAAAATTTCCTGAGATTTCATATACTTTCAAATAAATAAATAAATAAATGAAATTTAGCATCCTTCCAGCCCTGGGAGTCCAACATGTTCAATTAAAGAAAAAAAGAAATCCCTTTTTATCTTGTCATTCTAAAATGAAATTAAAAACCTTTAAAACTGGCTTCTAGATGTGTTGATTTGATTCACATGCATTTATGAAATGGGACATTCAGTGTGAGATTTAATAGCTGGTTAAGAAGAAGAAAAAAAAGATTGTTATAAATGCTTATTATTTTATTTCCTTCTGCTGTGGCTTTGTTAAGGGAGCTTTCTTGCCTTGCTACCTGACCGCACACTGAATTTCATTGTTCAGTAATCTAGTCCAGCTGTTCCAGCTGTTAAATATTCAAGCAAATACTGGGTGTTTTTCTTAACAATTCATTTGTATTTAGTTACCTTCTTCCAGTGCAGATTAGCTACTGAATAACCAGGAGTTGGAATAAGAGCTTGTAATTTTAGATGCTTCCATATGTAGTTGGCTTAACACATTATTTTTCCTCAAAGATTGCACTCGTAGGTATTTCATATTAATATTTTTCTAAAGTCTTGACTTCTAGACACTTTTTAGATTTTAATATACAACAGGACTTTCAGTAAGTGTCTAATTGGCACCATTCACATTCTGCTTTTCTATTGTTTGAACAGATTTTTCTAAAATAGTATGGCTTATTAATTTTGGGAACTATTGAAATACTGATGGATTTAAATTTTGCCTAGGAAATCACATGAATAGTGTGTTTAAAGCATGAGGATTGAAAGTGCTTAGCTTTTTTTTGTTGTTGTAGCTTTTGTTGTTGTTGTTGTTGTTATGTGTCATATTCATGCTCTGCTGAAGCTGTAAAAGGTTTGGTGTTTGTTTGTTTTTCTTCCTGATTAGTAATCCAAAATATTGTACTGAGCAATTCTGATTTTTTTGTAAGAGTTTTGAATAGATGTACTTTTCTAGAGTAGAGCTATAGGAGTGCTGTGTTGTTGCATGGTGTCTTCTTTCCATGGCTATTTCGGTGTCTTTGAGTGATAATATTTCCTTGGCTAGCACTAAACGCTGCTTCACTTCCAGCCAAACCAGGCAGCCTGGAGAGCCCTGTGGGACCGTGCAGCTTTTCTGTGTATCCTCAGTCTAAAAACTCTGAGCAGGTTCTAACTGCATTGCATTTGCTTCTGTGTAAATTATATGTGCAAACGGGGTCCTTCAAACAGCGTGGTGGCATGAAGGTGGTTGCAAATTGCAAAGGGTTGATTAGCTCAAGAAATTCAGTTCAGGTTGAAGAAAAATTTGGATCCTATTTAGAGAACACTTTTACTTAAAGAAAGAAAAAAACCTGTTTGTTCTGAGCTAAGAAAGCATTTTTCCTCTCCAGATTCAAATTGAATATTAGGAGGGAAGGCTACACCCCTCAAGAAGGAGGTATTTTTTACAGATTTTTTTTGAGGTTTAGTAGGAAAGGCACCAAAGTTTGCATTTTCTCCTGTGTTTCCCATTACTTTGGGATTGCAGTAGTAACCAGGCATGTCATAAGCCTAAGTTTAAATTGGAGATTTTTAGCAGATGGTTTCTGGCAGAGCGCTCTAGACATAAGGTATTTTCATTTATGTTTAACTCCTACTGAAGTAGTATTAAGTTTTTTACATATTCGCTGCCTGAAAAGCTTAGGAATTTGTATAGGGCCTGTTGAAGAAGTCTTCAGTTATTGACGTGGAGATAGGATATTTGACTTATCAACAGAAATTAAAAGACAATTTCCTTTTTTTTTTTACTACTATTTTTTTAGTTGGTTTGGTTGTTTGGGGTTTTTTTTTAAATTTTCTTGGTTTTTTTACACTTGTCTGCTAAAAGCAGTCCTTGCAAAGGGCCTTTCATTTGATGATCTGTGTGTATGAACATCTTTTTGTTATCTGGCTGTAACTGTGCCTTTAGATGTTCTCTCTAACACTGTGCCATTGGGAATCTGTGTCTGTAGCGAGTGCAGAGGATATGCCCCTTTTCAGGAAAGGCAACAGGGCTGTAGTCTCTAAGAATGTCCATTTTAATGGGGTACATGGCAGCAAAACCATGGGAATGTCAATTGGCTCCACCAATGTGCAGTTAGAGAGGGCTTTGACCCCAACCCTGTCACAGGTTGGTGTCCCCATTCTCATCATGGTGCCAGGGAATAGGAGATCAGAGTTTGCAGCACTGCCTTACATCTCCTCTATTTGCCTGTCCTCATGGCCAATACCTAGCTATTTTTCACAGCAAATGGATTGCAAGGGGAGTCCTGTGCCTTTTGCCCAGCACACCTTTGCCTGGTGGTGTGGAGGAGGGAGGGCAGCTCTTGAGCACATCTGCCTGTGCTGCTGGATACCAAAATTAATAGAGATGTCTACCTTGGTGCTTTGCTTAACAATGCTGTTGCCGTTTGCTCAACAAAAGAGTTGCTTTTTGTTTGCTTCCACAGTAGTTTGGGTTTAGGAAAGAAAGGACTTAAAGGCAGTTATACTTTTTCAAGGCTGTTTTCAATCAGAGATCATGCAAAATATCCATCAGTGAGATTTATGTTATTTGTATAGCAAGGCAATGGAATTATCGTCAGTCTTGAGACTTGTCTTGCATCAATAGGGGAGGAAACCATTTGCTTGGTACAGTTCCTAGTGTAATTACCTAAATAATAGACTTCATACAGCCAGAAGAAAGAAAGAGCAAATAGTTTCTGCTCTGCCTGTGACAGGGTAGTGTAGGAAACATATTGCAATGAGTGTAAGAAAGGCTGTGCCGGCTCAGACCCGGGGTCTGTCTGGCCCAGCAATCTGTCTTCTGCCCTGACCGTAAGCAGACACTTAGGAAAGAACAGGAAAAAGAGGAATAGATTTGTCTGTGATCCGAATTTAAGTCCTGGAATATTACCACTGACATTAAACATAGGGGTGGATTTCAGACGCTCAGAGAAGTTCCTCTTGAAACTGAAAGGGATGGGATGCAGATGAGAAAGTGTCTTCTCTCCATTCACTTTCCTCAGGCTCTTTCTAAAGTGGTTTGTTCGAAGAGTTGCAATAGGAATTATTTTCTTTGTAACCAGAAGTCGCCACTGATGCTTAGCAAAATGTTTTTGCAACACTGTTGACAGTTGTGCTGCAAACTCTGATGTGAAGTGCTCCCTGCTCTCAGATGCCATTTTGTTCGCTGCGCTGATTAAATTTGCTCGGAGCAGGTTTAATTAAGGTGGTGTTGAAAACAGTCACTCAAGCCAGAGACTCGGGTGTGTTGGGGTGCCTACATGCTATTAGCAATAGTTCAGCAAAATTAAAAAGGGAGGGCTTCACCTGGTTTCTTATTTGGTTCACTTGTTGAGGGAGGATTACTAGGGCCTCAATATTTATGTACCAATTTGTGTTATTGGTACTCACTCTGGCAGATTTCAGAGCATTTTGATTTACTTCCTAACAGGCATGACTTGCTTATTTAATGTAAGTATATAAATGGAAGGGAAGACTGCTGGATAAATAGAACAATTTTAAAAAAAGGATCGCTTGGTACCTTTTGTATCAGAAGAAAAGAGAAAATGCTAGAAAAGTTTCCAGTGCAGATGGGCTGTTTCCAGATGTGAATAAATATTTCTGCATTCCAGAGAAGTAGAGCTGTGGGTTGACCCCTGGCTCTGTGAATGGGCTGAATCAGCACCACAGTTCCCTAAAGCTTGAGCTTTCTGAATATCTTCCAACCCGACAATACTACTGGGTAAGCTTCCACCTTCCCTTTTGCCCAGTTTAATCTTTATAAATTACCTGAAAAATAGGATAATTTAAAATAGCAAAATATTCCTTCCTGGGTAAAATCTGGAAGGCTGTTTTTATCTGTGCTGTTAAATCCATTAAGGTTGTTTGAGCTGCAACAGCTGGAAAGCAGAATATAGCCTTACGTGTGCTCTCAAATGGCAAAGACATTTGGAAATTTAGACATTTGATTTCCTCCATGCTCGAAGGTGTCAGCCAGCCATGTATTTTTAGGTCAGGTGTGCATACGCAGGCACAATGGGTTGCTGTGGGCAGAAAGTGCATCTCCGTAAGGACTTGTTAGAGGTAAAAATGGAAATGAGCTGCAGGTCATGCTCCAGATCCTTTTGATCTGTTTTCATGCTGTATGTTAAAAGAGGAGGACAAGTATTATTTGGCAGATGACAGAGTGGCTGAGGCATCCTGTCCCTCGGGCTGGTTCCCAGCCCCTGCTGGTTGCAGCTTCTGGTGCTCCAGTGCTTCTCCATTGTGCCAGACCAGCTCCCACATCCTGTGGAGAACAACCCCTGTTTTTGCTGGCTGGATGAGTGGAGTCAGCCTATGGAGGTGTCCTGGGTGTCTCAGGCCAGGACACAATAAGCAGGGCAGTGTATAGTAAAGCTGAGGTTTGGGGAGTAGAAAAAGAAGAGCATCTCACCCTGTTCCCCAAACTGNAATGATCAACACGTTCAGAGCAAGCAGATTCCTTGTGTGTGTACCTTTAGGTGACTGTGGGTGGCAAACCTGGGATCAGCTGTGGAACCATACATTCTATGTCCTTGCAGTTGCTGCAAGGAATTTTCTGAAGTTTATAGTGGGTGTATGTAGTTGCTAATTCAGTAATTCGGGAAGTATGTGCTCAGCTTTAAGCAGTTAGTGCTTGAACTGGTGTCGAAACACAGAACGGCAGAAGAATGCCAAGTTACTGGCCAGTTACCATGCAAACAAAAACATGTTATGAAATATGACATCTCGTTGGAACAGAGGCATGCTGTGCTGGGAGCATTGCTGGAAATTTGGAGATGTATATATGTAATTTCTTTGTTCGTGCCTGCATTGCATGGAAACGACCTGGAACTACACCATCGCAAAACTGTGTAAAGCTAACAATCCCAGTACAGAAGCTCTGGTGCCCAAAAAAAGTGAGCATGCAAAAAGCTAAGCCAGAAATCAAAACTGTAGCTCTTGACTTTACAAGACAACTGCAGTGAACGTTAGAAATAAGTGCTCTCTTGTGGGCCAGGTGTCAGGTTTGGAAAGTACAAGTTCTTTTCCATTTTAATGGAGTTTTTGCAGGATCTGAAATCATCCAGCCTGGAATATAGGTTATTATTTCTCCATATAGCTCACTTTCCTTTAAGTTAATATGGAGATTTCACTTAGATGTTCTGCTTGAGGCTAATGTAATCATTCTATTTGAAAGCAACCAACCACAGGCAAAATGGAAGTACAAAATGATACCATATTCTATTCCACTGTCCCATCATCTGATGCAAGTTGAATTCTGCCAGGAGCAGTAGATTTGTAGTTGGTAATCTCTGTTTTGTCACTAATAAAAACATTTTATTATGAAAAGGCAGAGATCCAGCTGCTCCTAAGAAATTCTGCTTCTCCAAGAGGCTGAGTTTCTTTGGTATGAAATCTTCTTGTCGCCTCCTACCTTTTTTTCTTTCTGATGCCCACTCTCCTTGTCATTGCAAGGAAACGACCCTCTGCCTCATGCAGCTCACATTCTTGAATTCACTGCCTGACTGATTAGCCAAGGACACGCACAGCCAAAGTACTGGGTGTGAAGCTCTGTTGCCAGACAGCTTGCTCAAAAACACTTCAGAGGAAAGTGGAGAGGGGGAAGAAACTCACTTGCCAGTTTAAGGACAAAGCTTATTTGCTATTAAAACTCCTCCAGTCAGCAGAAGCAATACTAGCTGCAAAGATGCATTTGCATTTATAGTACAAATATGAAAAATGAACTCTACCACAAGCATGTCCTTAAAGAGATTATAAATCCACTCCCTTGACTGGTATGCAGTGCAGTGTTTTGATTGTTATATCTAGATGTGTTGCACTTGAAAGTGCAGTGTATGGTGTGCTTGGAAAGACACTGATACAAGGATTTTTCAGACAAAATAGTTTTACAGTGGAAAACCCTGTAATGAGAGCAAGCCCACTAGCACGGGACTGCTGTGTTGTTTTATGGGATATCTGTAAAGTTTGGCATGTGGTGGGTTAATAATTAGATACTCTTTGTGTATAGTTCAAGTGAAGGCCACCAGCTATGACTTCACTTTGGCTGGGGTTTCCCTGTAATCCATTTAGCAAATTAAAGAGATTACTTTGATTGGTGCCATTATCTCCTATTCTCTTGCGGTTGAACCACTTAACCTGTGCTTAATTGAAAGAGATAGAGAGGGTACAGTAACAAATACAATCAAATGAAAGGGGCAATAGGATCTGTAGGCCAAACAAATGATCAGCACTAGGCTAACAATAGCAGATTAGAGGTGAGATCAATTAATTAGAAGCTATTGTAGGCGTTGGGTGGCTGCCAAGCTTTCTAATAGCCTAAGCCATCATGCAGTTCTGTTTAGGAGGATTTTAATGACTGGGAGTTGATGCAGTTATTTCAATAATTACCTATTTTAATAATTACTTCATTAGAATATAAAATGTATTGTTCTGCAGGCTCTGTGGGAAAGACAGTTTTGTTACCAGTGCACCTGGATCCAGGAGTGGGTATGTGCCAGTGCCAATCATGCCCTACAACATCCCTGGGCCGGAGCTGCCAGGATAAAGGTCACCGACTGCCTTGGGATCCCCAGCCTCATTCCAAGAGGTGCAGGCCACCTGCCTGTACGTATTTCCAGAAGCACTGCCTGCAGGCCTTTGGCTGGTGGGGGCTTTGAGCAACAGCTCGCCAGTTTTTGTCGTCTGCAGTGCTGTAAGGGTTCCAATTTCTGGTCAGCACCTGAGGTTCCAGGTCACGGCTCTGAGCAGCCCTGGTGGTCCCAGGTTGCACCCACTTCTGAATTAGTCAGAGCAGGTAGGATAGGAGCAGATAGGTAAGAGTAGGTGGTGGCTGGTAGAAGTGAGCAAGACAGAAACGTTTTCCGTCTCTTAAAAGATGAGGAGTTGTTTCCCCCACTGGTGCAAGAGCATTAGATGCACCCTGCTGGAAAGCCTCAGGTGCTCTGGTTTGACCCTTATCCCAGCTGTTGGGATAACCTAGCTCCATGCCTGGTATGTGTTCAAGTGAGCAAAGTTGTAAAGAATAAGTTTTGATCTCCTCAAATACTATGATTTATTAGTACTTGTTGTTGACACAGGCATAGAGCAGTTGGTAGGTAGCGTGCTTTTCATGTGCAGTAGCAAATCATTTCTTTAAATGAACTTTCTAGGAGTCACTGAATTGGTTTCAGAGGCAGTTGAGACTGTAAATTTGAAAAATTGTCTAGGAGCAAGGAAATTACTGTAGAATCTTCAAGAAAGGCTTTACTGATAAATACTTTTCTATGCTTATATATGATGAATATGATGGCAGGTAGATTTACACATAGCTGTGTATGTGGTATTTTTTTGGGGTTTTTTTTTTTTTTGCTACATGATGAAGAAGACAAATGTTGCCTCTGGAGATGTGAAATATCCCCAGGAAGTAATATTTAGATCTACGGAGCAGAATTTACCTGAAAGTTAGTGTTTAAAATACAAACCTATTTTCTTCCATTTGAGAGGATTGTTGAGGGAATGGAAAGGGAACAGGAGAATTTTTTCCAACACATTGAAATTATTTAGGTGCAAAATTTTAGCAAACTTTTTTTGTGCCTTTTTCAGGCTGGTGGTTTTATCTGTATGGGAATTGTGCCGAGAAACTTAAATAAACATGCAATTTTATTGTAACTTTAACTCTTGTTGTTGATTGTTTCTGCAAAATGGTAAACTGGGTTCTTGTTTTGAGCGTGTGCATGAACAGGATTTGCTCTGAACTGGGATGCCAGATTCCCAGGGGATTAGCATTCAAGGAAAACCTGTAATAGAATAATAGCAAACACTACTCTGATTTTGAACAACACTGAGTAGCAGATGTACACAAAGATAAAGACAGCATAGACTCCAGGAAGTAGAAGTCATGGTCATATCATTACTCTGTGATAATGAAGAAAATTAGAGAGTGTGATATTTTGGTAGTGCTTGGTGAGGCTGCATGTTTGGATTTGTGAGTAAGTGCTCAAAACATCTTGGGATTTCCAAACTATACAATCCTTCTGGACCGCTGTGTCAATAATCTCCAGATGTGTGAGAGGATATAATGGAAATAGCCATCCTGTGCCCTTTTCTGTTTCTGATCTTGATCAGAAACAGGCTTATGATAAAGCCCATGCATATGATAAAGCAAAATAATTATTCAGTGTAATCAAATTTATTACAACTTCAGGACAGATCAGCTTTATCCAAAGAGTGAATGAAATCACTCTGTTTAATCCAAACTGCTTGCTCCCTCCTTCTAAGGGAGGAAGGTAGTCAGTAAAGAACTTGGTAACCCTAGATGGCCTTGGTTCAGCAGAGACACAAGAATGGCCAATGCACAAAACAGACACTGAAGTTGGGCTCTTGAAAGGAATAAGCACTCAAACCCTTTTATCAAGTCTTTGCGGTACTGAAGTTTTCTTCAACATTTGGCCATATTAATTTCTGTGGTACAATGCTGCTCAGGTTTTAATGATATATTTTTCATAACTAACATCTATGTTTCTGAAGTAACATGCATGAATGATTAATTTTGGAGAATAGGAACTAAACCCCTTAGCTTGGATGAGGCAATTTCTTTTAAATGGGTAGGTTGAACAGGCATCAGAGCTAAATATCCTCTTACTCCAAGGGATACTAACCCCTCAGGGCAGGATTCAGGTCATTAGCAGGTCAGTTTAGGAAAGCATATACTATTGCTGCCTCCATCCGTCCTGGCCTGAAGATAAACACAAGACTCCAGTTTCCATTGTTACCAGATCAGGAACCTTCATGGGCCGTAACAGCAGCTTAACAATTGTTAAAATACATTTGTGAGTTTAAAAGCTTAGAGGTTTTATCAGTGATAGTAAACATAGTGGGTTTGATGGGTTTACAAAGGAATGCATTAATCCAATCCTTTGTGCCCCATCAGAACTTTATATGTAAATATCTACTTACATACTCCAAGAGAAGTGTATGTATGAAGAACAAATGACGCACCATGGACTGGTAGGTTTAAGATTTATCAGCAAGCATTTTAAGTTGGCTATAGTCTTAGGTTACACACTAAAAGGACAAGTAATCTGGGCATACCAACTGTATGCCAATAAACTTGTTACCCAACACTATCCTATATTCATTTATATGCCATATGGGTTATAAGAAAACTATTTAAGAATCTTTTGGAGGGCTGTAAGTTTTATTGTGACTTTTTTTCCAAAATCCTGCTCCTGCAGAGTGAGGAGGTATGCTTATTAAACAGCAAAACACCTTTAACAATGACCTAAGAACTTTCCTCTTGCAAGGGTTTTCTCTTAACAACCTTCAGGTTTTAACTGGTGGGCACACCAAACCTCTAGTGCTCACTGGTGGAGCTGAAAAAGCTAAATTCTCAGAGTTGTCCCTTTCTGCATATAGCAGGGACATGACCTCTTTCCCTACCCTCCTTGTTTTTCATGGAATTACAATGCACACCTTTAGAAAGGATCTTAACTGCATTGAAACTGAAAAAGACCAAAAGTTACCAGGCAAAAGAAGGGGGATCTGTTGAGTAAATTAATTTACTATATTATGCAGCATCTTTCCACATGGATATTGCCACCCTTTTGTGTTTGCTTACATATATACACCATGTGTATGTATATTGAAGACCAAAATCTAGAATGCTGTATCCTTTAGAGTGACAGAAGGTAGAAAATCTATTTCTTTTATATACTTAGGGGATCGACATTAAGTGTTCTTTATCTGCACCATTCAGAACCTCTAAGATATTTGGCATTTCCTCAGGGATTTAGAGATCCCAGGTCTAAAACTGGTATTCTCTTAGTTGGAGTATCAGACCTTGTGTGAGTCCATGTGATCTCAGCAGCTCTTCCAGATGTAGGTGGGCATGCACATGCATAAGGATGCATAGATTTTGATTTTAATATTAGTATTTCTTCCCAATTATTTTTCTCCCTATTGACCTCTCCAGTCAAGAGGTGTACATTCGAGAAACACAAATTGAAATTTTTGTTAAAATCCCAAATCTGTTAGTAATCTGGGCTGAAATCCTACCCTGTGGACATCAGTGACGAAAATCCTATTGCTTCAGCAGGGACTGGATTTCAGTCTTTGTGCTTTTTATGTTTATAAGATTCGTGGAAAAGCCAAGTTCAACACTAAAAACACATGCAAGGTATAAAAACAAAATACCGACATGCAGACTCTCAATAAAACAGGGTCTAATAAGTTACTGTCCAATCTGGATGACAGATATTGTGTAATACTGTTTTAGCAGTCAAATCTGCCTTCATCATGCTTTGGAGTTAAAGCAGGAGATGGTCAAAATATTGCCAGTGATTTTAATGTAAAAAATAAATTACAGGAAGTTAAAAAATGTGACAAGAAGGAGGCCTGAGACAGAGTTCAGCAGCAGAGTGAAATGGATTTGATTGCTCCTGCTTTCCTTAGGAGGAGTCACTGTGTAAAGTATTTGGAGATAATCTAAGCAGAAGATCCACAGCCAAAGCCCTGTATTTCTTTTTCCAAGTCTCTGATGCAGAACATTCTTAGTTCCTTCACTACCCCTTGAATTCAAATCCTGGCTTTGTTAGTCCAAATAAAATATAAATCCAGGATATATTTCAGTCCCATCTGTATAGGCTGGGTAAAGTACAACAGGTGGAATCCATTTGCTGAATAATTACTAGGATGCAAACAATGAGGAGCTTTACAAGGAAGTCGTCTCTCTTCATCACAGCTCTGGTGTTAAGGCCATATTTGTTCCTGATAATCAGCAAAATTTCAAAAGAGCAGTAATGAAATAACTGGAAGCCCTCTCCCCAAAAGCCATATGTTCAAATAACGAAAGATTTGCTGTCCTTTCAGCAAAAATTAAAACAAATCCTTTGAAGATTACTGCAATTATCCTTCTCTCCCCCTTTTAACCATAAGCAAGCTTTTGCAGCTTTCTTCTCTGACAGAGGGTTGGAAAAGGAAGTTCATTTCTGGGGAAGCTGAATTCTGGGTGCCTGATGTCAGAGCTCCTCCTCCTCATGCCTCCATCCTGCCCTCTTGAACTTGGTGGCAAAGCTCCTTTTCATTAACTTCAGCTGTTCAAGGTCAGACCAACCTCAGCCCCCAAGTCATCTGCCTCTGGAGAGACATTTGTATTGGCCTTAGCAAGAGGTAACCATTTATTCTCTTACACCTTTTAATGCCATCTATGACTCTCACCTCTCTGTGTTGATAAGCTTTGGATTAAGCTGCCTTTGTGCATGAAAGTTACTCCACCGACATCCATCTCACGCTGTGCTGCTGCTTTCTCAGCCATCGGTGGCTCCAGATTTTTGGTGCCCCCCAATATCATCTTTGTTTTGCAGACACTAAATACACCTCAGGAACTGAAATCAGGTCTCCCTAGGAGCAACTTGAAGCAATAACTAGAGAAAAGTTTTAGTATTGGTTTTGGTATTTTTCATTGGTGATGAGTGAAGTTTGATTCTGCCTGGGTGAGTCAATATGATGGGTTTGTGCAGGACAGAGAAACAAAACTGGTTGTTTCTCCTGGCAAGAGGTGGAAGTTGCAGGTTAAGGAACATGGGCTGTGAATAGAGAGATTGTGGTAAAGGAAACTGAGGGACTGGCTCTGCCAGAGCACCCCTATGAATACTACTTCTGTAAAATGATGAGGAGCCATAATGCTTTAATTTCTCATTTTCCTTGTTCCCCTCTATTTCTTTAAAATTTTCAATAGTATGGTGGAAGATACTGATAAGTAAGGAAGCTTTAGGGACTGCCTTTTTCAAAACTTGCTAATTTGATTAAATCATTGGTTTATGAATTACAGATTCCTTTTTCATAAAGACAGCCAATTCTTTCTTGAATCAAAGAGTCACATAGATATAATTGTTGTGAGGTTTTTTCTTTTGTTAAATACAGTAAGAATAATATTTCTGATTATTTTATATTTTTCAATTTTCTTTTTTTTTTAGTTTTGTATATTTCATGCTGTATCTTTCAATACCAACACGCAACTAAGGAAAGAATGGCATCCCAAGTATTCATTTGATTTGGTTTTGACTTGAAGCATGTACTGCCATGCAGATTTTCACTTTTTCCTCTTGGATTGATGTTTGGAGCATTGATAAGTTGGTAATTTCCTCTTCCAGGACTCCTGCTTCCACATAGCTACCTATTGTCAGGGTTTAGTCAGAAGACCTGGTCTTATAAAGTAACATTTTAAAGTCCAGGTCTTGAATTGCCTGTGGCCTATTCACATGCAGAAGTATTTCATGTGACTTCAACATGATATGTTGTTTCTCAGTAACATGTTGTCTGGATTTTTTGAGTTTCATGACAAGGGGACTAATTGTTATTATTGTTATTATTTCCGTTTTGGTTGACTCCTCCCTGCGCACATAGGTATCAGTTGTTGCAGAGCAAACGTTCTTCCTTGTGAATGTGCTGTATGTTCTGCAAAAAAACTCACCAGTAAATGACAACCCTGCAATGTGCTGGAATCCTGCTCACACGTAATTACCTGCTGAATAAGAAGTGGATCAGTGACAAAACCCAACTGAGCTGAAGCAGTTTGCTGCAATAAGATTTTTCAAGGTGTAAACTGTTTGTGGGCAAAGACTGTGTAATAACTCTACCTTATTCCCGATAAATTCTTGAAAAGCCTTAAATCTGATCTTTAAGTTTGACAGATATGCTATATTTGTGTGGTGGTTTTTACCTACTGTAGCTCTGTGTCCTCTGAGTACAGCTAAGAAAAACCTGTGAGATTGTTAAATGGGAGCTTCACCTGCCAGTCTGTACTGCAAGATCTCTATAGCAACCAAACATAAATCAAGAAAATGGCCCCTTTTGTAAGTTGGTTAATAGGCACAACATGCTTCTTTAGAAAATCCAACTATTCTTTCAATAGACTTTGATTGAAAGTCAGCCTTTTCTACAGACACATTCACATTCACATCTAGTAGCAGCTTGTATGGCTGTCCAAGGTCTAATTTATTACCCTTTAAAGATTCGGCAAAGAAAAAATGGTTCTCGGAACAATGTTTACATTCAGAGGCATAAGCACAGTGCCACAAAAGAGCATCCTTTTGTTCTGAACCCAGAATATTAATCTTTAACCTACTTCTTATTTCAACTCCTCCTGCTTTTATTTGGTTAGCCACATTCTGCCCTTGTAATTGAAATCTTAACGATTTAATACCTTATTTATTAGCGGCACTAGCAGAACAGATCTCTCTGCTGTTGTTTTTCCTAAATCTTGATGTGTATTGATACATTCCTCAGACTTTTCCGCTAGTACTGTGAGCTGACTCTTCTCCTGAAGATGTTTCCAACGACAAAAGCAGGCATTTTGGCTACTAATGTTCCTGACATAAAATTCTGGTATGCTAACCAGGGTGCAATCTTCTTCTTACTTTATTTAGAGAGTTATGCACTGGGAATATTTCTAACAGATATTTTGTTTTCAGGCCCCCATAAATGCCAAAGGAAAACATGCGAGTGCAGTACAGTAGAGGAGGAATTGGATGCCAAGGTGTTTTTATGTGAGATCTGGAGCTGACTCAATAAATTGTAGATTTTTCCTTCAAAGGGGAAGGAAAGCTTTGCAATTCCCCATTTCTTTTTGGCTGTGGAGAAAAAATAAAACTACATCTGGTTCGAATATATTGCAACAGGAATTAACCCGCTTACTTTCAACTAAGACAGGAAGCATGGGAGAAGTGGTTTTCAGGGAGCAGATAAATTAAATGCATTTAGCTTGGCGTGGGATACTGCATGTCCCTGAGCATGGGAGCATCTTCCCTGGATGAAGGCATAATGTGGAAGGGAATAGAAAAGAGCCTTCAGGCACCTCATTCCTGGCCAAAGTGGGAGGGATCAAGAGGCACCTCCTTACTCTGAAAGCAAACTGAAGAGAGTTTGGAAGGTGGGGTGGGGGGAAAAAAGTACTCTGCAAGAGCAAACTATGGAGTGTCTTTAGAAAAATCATGAAAACGCCCCTTATGGTTCTCCTGAGAAACAAAAAGATGTAAAAATATTCTTTGCCTCAGAAGTGTTGCAGTGAACCACATATGGGTGCCAGGAGAACTGTGTGCATACAGACACAGATACAGATGGGTATGCACACGCACAGCACACAAGACTGTTTGCATGCCTCAAGTAGGCTCACTGCCACCTGCTTTAGATGGAGGCACAACACATAATTTGAATCTTCATTTTACTTTTCTGTTAAAATGTTGCCAAAATGTGCAAAGTTGTGTATGAAGCTGTTAGCTTGTTAGTGCTTTGTTCTGTGCCACTTTCCCTTTTGGCATTAGTGTGAGATGCCACCTGGGGGTATTCTTTGGCAAATGGTGCCAGCAGGCACAGTGACGTCACTATGCCAAATGCTGGAACAATTTTCACCCCTTTTGTTAATGTGCAAAAGGCTGGTAAGTATATGTTACTTCGTTGCATTAAAAAAAATCACAGAATTACAAGATGAGTCAGGTTGGAAGGGACAACAGTGGATCATCTGGTCCAACCTCTCTGCTGAAGCAGGGCCATACTAGAGCACATGTCACAGGATTGTGTCCAGGTGGTTCTTGAGTATCTCCAGTGAGGGGGACTCCACAACCTCTCAGGACAATCTGTTCCAGTGCATGGTCACCCACACAGTAAAGAAGTTCTTCCTCATATTCAAGTGGAACTTCTTGTGCATCAGTTTCTTCCCATTGCCTCTTGTCCTATTGTTTGGCACTACTGAGAAGAGCCAGGCTCCATCCTCTTGACACCTTCCACACAGACATTTGTATAAATTGGTAAGGATCCTTATAATTTTGATTCATCTTGAAGCTGAAAATGCCCAGCTCCTTCAGCCTTTCCTCATAAGAGAGATACTCCTGTTCCCTGTTGATCTTTGTAGCCTTCTGTTGGACCTCCTCCAGGAGCTCCTTGTCTCCTTTGTACTGGGAAGCCCAGAACTGGACAGAGCACTCCAGAGGAGGCCTCACAAGGGCTGAGTAGAAGGCAGGATCACGTCCCTTGCTCTGCTGGCACTGCTCTTCGTAATGTACCCCAGGACACCATTGACCTCCTTGGCCCCCTGGACTCACTGTTGGCTCATGGACAGCTTTTTATCCACCAGGACTCTCAGGTCCATCTTTGCAGAGCCGCCTTCCAGCAGGTCAGACCCCAGCCTGTACTGGTGCATGGGGTTATTCTTCACTCAGAGCAGGACTCTGCATTTGCCATTGTGGAATTTCAGAGCGTTCTTCTCTGCCCATCTCCCCAGTGATATACAGTATATCCTGATGTTATTACTATCATAATACTGTAGCTAATATTTGTTAGACATCTGTCACCCCTCAGAGTGAAGTTGGTGAAATGGTACAACCTGCAGTCCCTTCCCCTTCCAAAAGCCTGTGGAAATAGATTAGCACTGCTCACATTATTTCATGTTCATAATAGGGAAATAGGTAGACTGCTTCAGAGTAGTAGACATATAGAGGATGTTTATTGGCGTCTTGAGGGGGCTTTCAGTTCAACTCTACTTTCATTTCAGCTCTGGTAGCCTTCCTGATACACATGGTGGTAAAGGAGGTGTCTGCTGTATACTTTAAAAACGCCTGAAAAACCCACAAAACTAACAAAGAAAAAACACTCAAAACAAATAAAAAAAAAGAAACAAAAAACAAAAACCCACATCCTTCAGAAGTAGCCATAATTTTCAGAACCTTGGCAGATGTGTCTCCCTCCATACACCGGATCAGAAATAATTTTGAAAAATTCTTGGGTTTACATATTAAACCCGCCACCTCGCTCTACCTTACGTGGTCTCTTGTGAGGACAGATATCACAGACCTGCGCGTGTTAGGGCAACAAGCTCCTGGCATGAAACTCCATTAAGTCAGCAGTTGACACATTCTGCATTTGTTTCTGCATTTTGTTTTGCCCTGTGGAGAGTGTGTTACAGCAGTCCAATTCCAAGTTGACAAAAATACGGATAAACTGTGACAAGGTTTGCGTGGAAGGGAATAGGTCATGCCCTTTTCACCGGTCTTGAGCAGAGGGAAGTGCTCTTGGGCATGACCGCTCCATGGGTGCCCAGGAATAGTCTGCAACCTAATACACAGGTTTTAAATCTATTAGGAACTGACAAGTTGTTTTATTAGTGGCAACGACATAATTTTCCCCAGCTTTTCCAACTGCTTTCTTCTGTGCTGTTAACACTATCTTAGTCTCATCTTGGGCACAGGGGCTGAGTCCCACTTCAAGAAAATGATATGAAAAAGGGGGTTTGAAAGCAAAGTGCGACCATAAAGCATTTCTGTTTCTTTTGTACTTCTGAAGCTTCCACTGAAAGTAATATTTTGTACCTAATTTTTTTTAATGTTCCAGCGTAGTCCCACATGTGGGATTAATTAGACAAGACAAATGGCTATGCGGAAACTCATCTCTTTCTGGGAGGTTGTTTTCTGATGTTGTCATCCCATTATTTCCACTTTTCAGTTGCTTGTTTGAATGACTGATGGACTCAATCGCTTCTTATGTTTGATAGGCAAATACAGCACTCCACTTTGCAGTGTGTGTGTGTATGTGTGTGTATGTGTGTGTCTACAATAAACATTCATTTTTAATTTACTCTGTTTACCTTGAGGGGCTGCCAAGAAGTGATTCAGATATTCCAGTGCAAAGGGTTTTTCTATTGTGATACAGGACAAAGGAATGTTGAGCATATGCTTTTTCTTCAAAGAAAAAAGAATATTATTTATTTGTGCAGCTACAAGAGGGCTGGTTTTCCTATGTAAACAGTCGCTTGATTTTGTTTGTCACACAGTTTACTAAATCTTTTATTCCTGTGTTTAAAAGGAAAAGTTTGCTGTGCAATGACAAAGAATTTCAGCGCACAGTTCCAGTGTTGCTGCCCTCCACACACTGTTGCATGGTGAATATTACAGGTTTCATCCAACCCATGCTGCCAGCAGTTTGCTTTGGGTTAAATGCTTTTCTAAGGGACTAATTAATGAAAAAAGCTCCTTTTGCAGTCCCCTTTGGTCCTGCAGGCAGCTGCGTGTTGTACAAATCGCTGTTACTTCAGAAAGCAGCGCTGGCCTGAAGGCTGCACTTGCGTATGGGGACGGGCTGTCTGTCTAGCTGGTGATGTGGCTCACCAGACCTGCAGTGGCACTTGAGAAAGAGATACAGATTTAGAAACAGTTCCATAGCAAAATCAGTCTGAATCCAGATGGGTGGATGAGAGCTTAGAGAGAGAAGTCACCTGCTATGCTGGTGACAGTAGCCCTGTGATAATGTGGAGTCTCTTTGATGGCTCAGACCAAAGTACTTCTTTCTATCTTTGGCTGATGAACTTTTTCCTTTAGAATTTGTTTTGAAGTGAGTTATTCCCTACAGTTTGATGGCTTGAGGTTAGTCTTTTTGAGTGACAGGGATTCAAGCGACTTGAAGTGTCAGAAGAGCTTTTTCAGGGTGTTGCATTACGCCCTGGGATGCAGAGGGATGTTGTGCCATCCAGTGATTGGTATCATTGATTTCTGCTGCCAATATTTACTGAGAAGAGAGGAGATTGGCTGATGTAACATCTACTGCTTGTATAACAGAGTGACAAAGGCATTGCATTGACTGAAAGGCCACTCAAGATCTAACAGAGCAGCAAAACTTCATAATAAAATCATCTGATTAAAGACTTTCCCAATGAAAGGACTTACTATCATACAGTGGCAATAAAAATTACTCATAAACTGGAAAACAAAGTCAGCACCACAGCCTGTCCCATTAAAGTTCCTGGTATTGCAGTGTTCATGGGCTTTATTCTGAAGTTTAAATATGGGTTGATGATGATTAATGCTTATGTGATACAGCACTGTCTTCACTCTCCAGCCTGCTTTTTCTCCTTTTCCTATGATTTATTGTCCCAGGAGGTGATATAACAGATTAGGGATGGTTAGCCAGACTGCAGAAAGGATATCTCAGTGTATAGGATAATAGTTTTTTGAAAATGGATTAATTTCACCTTTATCTGTTTAAGCTCTATAAAACCTTTATTTGAATGGCACATAGAGTTTTTACGAACTGTCCCTGAGCGTCTATTAAAAACATCATTATGATTTGTTCAGCATGATTAAGGAAGAAATTTTCTCAGAAAATTAAAAAAAATCCTGTAAGGCCACAGTACTCACAATTTAACATGCAACAAACAATGTGGTAGATGAAAAGGGATGATGACATGACTTTCTTTTAGATTTATTGAACCAAATTTATATATGGAGTCTCCATTCTGGTAGGCATTGAAACAGAAGCTGAAGAATACAGATAATTTTGAAGGGAAGATTAAAAAATGTATGTAAGTTGAAGACATGGTAGTTTTGTCCCAGCTTAAGAGAACTGAGGCTGAACTGCAAAAATCCAGCAGTCCAGTTTTGGTCTCTTTTTGTCATATGCTGAGATTTTGTAAAGCTGCAGTTCACAATTGTGATTTTGTTAGGAGACAGACTGGAATTTAGAGTCATATTTAGTAAATATTCCTTGGAGCATTTGCTTGGTAACAGTTGTCCTTAAGCTAGGAGGGAGATAGCAGAAAATACGACAAGGTGTAGTTTTGATTTCTTCATATAAAATAAGAGTAAATAAAATAAAAACTGCATGAATAAATTAATAAGGAAGCAATGACTTCCACATTTTGGTTGTAGATTCCTATATGTTATTCATTCAGCCAAATATTAGCACATCCATAACACAGATTTCAAGTCTATTCTGTACTCACTATGTAAGTAATTCATTGCCATTGCTATCATGGTTTCCTGGAGTTCAGTTAATCCCCTTTCTTTTTCTTTCAATTTAGCAAATTACTGTAGATATAAGTAAAATAGAAACCTTTTTGTAAATGCTGTCTCTTGGAAAATACCTTACAAGAACTTTCTTTGAAGGCTATGTATCCATCTTGTTCATCCTCCTATTTTAATGTGTTTCTTTATATGATATGTTTCTAATACCGGCTCTAAAAATACTTGGCTGTTTCTAGAGGCTGTACTGTTAGAGTCATGGTCAGCTAAGGTAAAAACTGAGGTCAGATTTGTAGTTTTTCAGTTCCTCCTGTCTGACACTCTTTCCTTGATGGTGGATGCAGTTTAAAGTTTGATATTGTGTGAGAAAATCCCCAATGCAATGTGTTTGCTGCTGGAAGATACCAAGCACAGTTCTTTGGGCAAGACTAGCTCCGCTGCTTGGAGGGAAAATGGTCTAGCTTTTGTTTGTACTTGCGTAGGAAATCGCTTTTTGTTCCAGTTCTAGGAGATACCAAGTAAAAACCCCTTAGTTTGCTGCGTTGAAAAGTAAACTGACAGAGCCACAGATAGCTCAAAATATTTGCCATTTAAAAGGCCTGTGACAACAAATAGACCTTTACAACAAACAGTGATGAGCTGAGTGTAACAGCCATGTGTGGAGAATGGAAAAACAGACAAAATAAAAAAGCGGAGGACAAGGCACTGCACATTTGCAGCAGGGAAATTTCCTTGCGTGTGTTTGCAGACTTGTGTGTGTGTTTCCACATGCCTGTGCAAGATGGTTTCAGCGTCAGCCACTTCAGAGACCCAGTACTGAGACACCAATTCTGAATTTCTGGGCTCCGTGCACCCATCCTTTTGCATTTACCATTGTTGTACCATCCTGGGAAGAGAATACATAAAGAATATAATATGTGTGTGAAAGAAAAATAATATGTGTATAATAATAATAATATATGTGTGTGGCCTGTGTGGCAGAGCCTTGTCAGAGGTCTGTGCCATGAGGTGACTTGGCCAAGCCTCACACCAGCAGAAAGAATTTCCTCCCCTGACCCTATCCTACAGCTCTCTCTTCCTTAGCCCACTGCTCTAGAATCTCTAAGGCTTGCAAAAGCCAGATCTTCTCTCTCTGTAGGAGAGAAGATCTCTGGATCCTCTGGGAGGAGGGACAGCCTTGGTGCATTGTGTAGAGGTGGGAGGAACACACACAGTCCTTCCTTTGATCCCACAGGCATTGGTAAGAAAACTGAAGCAGCCAGGGAGCAGGAGATCCCAGTGGCCCTATAGCTGGTAGGCGGCTGGGGCTGCTTGGAGCCAGAGCTGGGCAGGAGCTTTGTACACAGCTCTACAAGTCTTGCTGCAGGCACCAGGTAAAAGCTGAATTCTGCTTGACTTGAAAACAATAAAAAATAATAAGAAAAATGTGGAGATAACTTATGTCATTAGAAGTTAATTAGAGAAATGTGAGTAACATTACACCCACAGCTCTGGATGTGAAATGATACTAAAGCAGCTGTTTCACTCAGGGGACACATAGACAAGGACTAAGAACTGCTTAGTTATGGAGAAATAACAGCAAGTTCAATATAAATTGCTACCAAAAATAAATTTATTGCAAATGTTTATTTTGCTTGATTGCCTTTGATATGTGCATACTTTTTAGGGAATGGAGAAGGAGTTGTCTGCAAGGAATTAGGCAAGTGACATAGTAAGGGAATTAGCCTGTTAGATCCCAGCCCTAATGGCTCCAGCTCCCTCTTGGTAGAAGCCCTCGCCCCACATCTGGCTGCCAACTCCGTCTCCTGCTTTTCATTAGTGCTCCAGCCTAAGTTGCTAGAAAGAGCGAGTGTGTAATGCATCCTCTGCCTCTCCTCGGGACAGAGCAGGGTTTAATCCAAACGAGAAAAGCACTTATGGCCTGAAACTGCTTTTTTTCCCCTCATCTTTATTTTTGAGCAATCTATCTTTCGAGAGGTGTGTCGAGCAAAGGGAAAACCGAAAGGTGGGCGGCTAACAAGCGTGCAGGGAAAGTCAGAGCAAGTAGAGACGCGATGGACGAGGCGCTGCATTCATTTTCCTCTGTTTTTGCAGCGCTTGGCTGGCCCTGCCCTGGCTGAGAGACGGATTTGTTGACTCTGCAGCATGGGAAAGAGCCGACAACAGATTTACTACAGAGATGACTTAGCAGCCCCCTCTAAGTGTTATGAAAAGAGTTTAAAATGTTTATATTGGCCCCTCCGATGTACAATAAATTGTTATCCGAAACAATTGAGAATAAAGAAGGGAAAAGTCATAATTGCCTCTCAGGAAATGCAGGGGCTGTTTCGGCGCGCAGGAGCGAGAGGGCGTTGGGTTTCATTGACTTGGTCTGGCTGGAAAGCAGCCTGCCCCACAGGAAGGCCGCGCATTCCTGTCCTCTCGGTGAACCTGCCTGAAAGGAATACAGGAGTTATTGGGTAATCAAGGCTTGTCAGCACCTTGGTTATGCAGCGTGGTTCAATCCGATAATGTGAATGGAACCTGTAATAGCGCTGATGAAAAGCACGCCAGTTTGAAAGGGGCCTTGAATGATTTTTTTGTTCATTTTCTGTTTACATGTAACGCGTTATTGATGTCGTTGCCTTCTAATGTGCCTGCTTGTTTCATAGAAAAACTGGGAATTATTCATTATTTTTAAAGAAGAGGGAGAGAGAAAGAGAAAGGGAAAGGAAGGAGGAGTGAAAGAAAGAACCCTGTTACGTGAAGAAAATTGCATTCGAATGCTGCGACTGAAACATATTGATTTTCTGGCACAGACTTTTTAGATTAAAAATGCCAATACTAAATCCTTTCATGACCTATAGTTCATATGAAGTTCACGTGTCATTTACTATTATTCTGGAAAAAGCAGAATCTTTAATGAAAACATAGTTTGAAGGAATGTCCTGCCATCCCAGCATTTGCATGCGATTGTAATAAGACTTGATTAAGAGCTAAACATGCTACTGAGGCGGAGGTTTAGGATGTTTTTTGTAAATTGAAGTACATATATCTTTTTTAATTGCTTGCTTGTCTTTGCCCTTATCTCGAGCTTTATATCTCATTTCTTTTCCTTTGTTTTTCTTTATTTTGCTCATTCTTTATATTATGATAGGAGGCCAAAGAAACTCATTTTTCCCACTGCTAAGCACTAGGATCTTGCTTCAGATTTTATGGCATTCAGGGGATCAATGAGTCAAAATGCTATTTTGATCTGCAGTACAGCAAACATTTCTCGTATAAATTCCCAGAGATGACCCTGACTTTTCCAACTGTTTTTACCCCTTCTTAATAGAGACTTTAAAGGTACTGATGCCATGCTAGCGTCAGATTGGAAAATTTAAGGCCAAATCCCTGGCCCAGGTGATTTCAAATTGCTGGCTATTTCCTGCTGTTAACAGGGCTAAATTTCACTTACAATTTCTTTCAAGAGGCCTTCCTATTTGTGAGGGGGAGGCATTGCATTAGGAAGCTGCTGCGTATCTGCTGGCTTCAGCAAGAGCAAGTGAGGGACACGTTCATCTCACTCTGCTGCCCTGGCATTTTGGCTCATGCAGGCTGGTCCACATTATACTTAAGTGCTGGCTTCTGGGTGGGAATGTGCCTTGGCAGAGGGGTTCTTTTGCATTTTATCCTAAAACCACACAACCCCATATCACCCGTGGCTGTAGTCATTGGAATGAGCATGGGAGCGCATATTTATCAATGATATGGCTTCAGCATGGTATGGGTCTGACTCAGGAAAGCAATCGAGCCCTTCCTTATTTAAAAAGGGGCAGAGGAAATCTGCGTGATAAACGTATTTACTTTTCCACAGGTTTGTTTGCCAGCGGCGCTGGCAGGAAGCGGCTGTTGGAATTCAGGCGGCCAGCTGCTTTGCTGGGGAGGCAGCGGGAAGGGCCTCGGCGCCCCGGGCCCTGGCAGGGGTGTCCTCTGGGAGAGCTGCCTTGCCCCAGCCTCCGGCACAGCCTGTGGAGAGAGGGCCCTGCTGGGGACAGGGAAACTGGCCTGTTGGCTGTGGGTCACCCACTCTAGCAGGGAGAACTTCTCCCTGTGCAGGGAAGGAGCACTACCCAGTGCCCTGGGAGTGGGCAGGGCTCTTTGGGCGCCACAACTTCCAGGGCTGAATTTAGAACTTAATACCTTATGGGCTTCTTTCTCTCTTTGAAAATATACATCTTACACCTAGGCAAGATCAGTACATGGCCCTCTGTGAGCATTCTGTGTCACTAAACATGTATAATTGTCTCCATGTAGCTGAAACTGTGAACTCTTTCCTGGTACTGCCTGTGCCATCCTGCCTCAGGGAGACCATGGCTGCCTTGGCACGCCTCATTGTGGACAAGCTCCTCTCTGGTTTGCAGTCAGCACTGTGCTGGAGATCCATGGCAGCAGCAGGACAGTGCCTCCCTGGTATGAGATGTGGCTGGCAGAACATGGCACTGGCCTTTACTGGGTGGCACATTCTGATCTAGAGTGGCCACCAGGTTTCTGAACTCTCCTGGCCCCAGCCTGCATGGGCAGCTCTCACCCCTGAGTACAACCCACGCTTTCTCTGCCTTGGGTCAAAGCATGCCATGCTACCTGGTTTTGTTACTGTTGCTTTCATCTCCCCCTTCCATTTGTTCTCTTGGGGAGGACCAAAAAAGAAGGACAATCCCACTTGATCAGTTTATGCTCTTTGAATACACCCAGTAACACAGCAAGGTTAGTCTTGGCAGGACTCCAGTGGCTGCCATAACTCCTGAGTGAGCAGATGTCCTTGTTGTGCACCACTCTCCATTTTGGCATTGTACTTTGTAAAATAGTTTCCCCTTTGGAGGTGTCAGATAGAGGTAGCTTACCGGCTGTAACGCTGGCAGAGGGGCAGAGCACAGCCCAGGACACAAAGCAAGCAGGAGCTGAGGTTCATCTGCATCTTGCCTGTGAGGCTCTGTCCTGCTTCAGACAAAACTTTACAGTGACTTGGTTAGATACACACCTCTCCTGTCTCCTTTCTGTTCCTGTATCACGTGTGGGTGAACGTGAGAGTCGTAGGGAGCAATGTGAGGCCAAAATGGGATGAGAGAGTAGCTGTCTTTCTCAGCTGCTTGTTCCATAGCTCTGCTGGACGCCTGTGGTGTAAGGTTATCACAGAGGTTTGAATTCTTCTCATGATATATACAGATTTTTGGTGCTTGTTTATCAAAAAGAAAGTTATTTATTCAGCAATGGATGCTGTACAAAATATTTACTTTTTCTCCCAAAACACACAGAGCTGGGAGCATTGTTCCCTTCTTGGTGGCACCACAGCAGCTCCCCTCTGTCAGACACTGCGGAATAAAAACAAACAGGTCAGCTCACATTCAATAGGAATTATGAAGAACATTTAAACCACAGATGAGCTTTCTTGCATTCAGCACACCTTTCACTACTACGGCTCTTGTGCTATGAAGTAAAATATGAACTCAGGGTTGAACAAGCAAGCTTTTTCCTTACCTTGGTTAGGATGTTCTCATTTGCCTGAATTTATTTAACGATTTGGAGCCAAAGCAAAATTTTATTTTGTATTTGTAGCGAATAATGTGTACATTTTCTCTTACGTATGTGAAGTCTCATGTAAGAGGCTGGCATGACAACTAGGGACTGAAGTCTGTGTAGGTGCAGGGCAGGCAGTAGAATTGCACCTTGGGCAGCAGTGATTTGCCTGCGAGCTTCCAGCTGGACCTGCTAGGTTTCTTCTAGAAACCGCAGAAGGAGCTTCACTCAGTATCAGTCTTAATGTTTGGCTTCCATAGGGAAAAAAAAAAGAAAGTAAGGTGATGTAAATAAGCCTCTACAAACAGCTCTAGAACAACTGGAAAAGGGAATTTCCAGTGTACATGTTTGCAGATCTAGCTAATAAGCCCCTTAGGAAATTATTTAAGTTAATAGTAGTTATTTTGGAGTAATCACAGAAAATAACAGAAGACTAATAGTAACAGGTAAGAGCAGCTACTCTGGTAACTATGAGCATTGAGTTCTTAAACATAATATCTGTTCCTGGGAAGAGAAAAATCCAGGCAATAAACACAGAAAAATATTTCAAGGATAATGGAATTTGCGCAGAAAACGACATAGTTTTATAAATATAAAGCAGCACACATGAAGTTTGGGCATGACATATATCAATTCTTCATACAGGTGGTACCTGAGAGCCCTCAATCTTCTTTCTCCTCTGCACCAGGTTGGTGGCAGGCATCTTCAGGAATCTCAGTAGTCTGAAGTGTAGAACCTCCCTGTAAAAAAACCCAATCACTTTCTTCAACGTGTAGATGGTTTTAATACTTGGCAGAGCACTAATTCTGAAAAATGCTAAACTGTGTTCACAAGCATTTGAGATTGCTTCTTGGTCTGGGGCCAGAAAGTTACCAATTGCCCCTTTTGTGGGACTGTGCAGAGACATTGCGTCTGGAGGAGACAAGCAGACTTTGCCCTTTGTTGTCACTCAGCCCAAAGCTGAAAGCACCAGTAAGGTCTGGACATGTTATGAAATTTTACCAAAACTGTTAAAAGTGGTTGGAGGCAGTCTGAAGAACTTACAAAGAATTCAAACAGATTAATCAGAGAGTGAGCTAGAAAGGAAAAGCACTATTTAAAAAACATAAGTAGGATGTAATACACTAGGAAAACATGGGAAATTTTCACATGATGGAAAGATAACATAACCAGTAATAATGGAAAAATAATATTTTAGTAGACAGTGGTTTAAAGCATAACATCTCCCTCTCCATAGATAGGGCATGTTAAATTATCTGAAGTATAGAGAGGAGGTACTGATTTTCCTCTGTTACTTGTTTATTCCAGGACAGTTATCATCCTCCCTAAATTTTATTTAAAGTTCACAGCAGTCTATGCAGCTAGTGCAGTTTTAGGTTAAGCATATTTTATCCATAATTGCTATATTTGGTTCTCAAGTTATTATTGTAGTTCCTTGGGGTACATTTAAATCCACCTTATTGTAATAGATTATGGAATATAGTGGCTAATGTGTCTAATGTAAAATAGATGACTATAATGATTTATGATCCAGCACTTCAGTTTTATTGAACATAAGGATCATTGTACTAAAATGGATGGTGTATTGCTGGTTTAGCATAAAATACTGAATAACATATTCAAGGAAATGAATGGATTGGCCAGTTCATAATATTCTGCCCCTTCAGCTGAGAGGTCTTTAATAAGCAAGAGTGTCATTACACTTGAAAATGTATGTGTAGGTAATCCATTATCCAGAACAATGACAGTGATCGGATGAAGCTCTTATTAAAGAAGGGCCTTCCTTACAGGGAAATACAGAGCGCTTCCCTGCCTGCGGGAAGCTGTCGTGTTTCTGGTTCTGTTAAAGTGGTTAAAGCAGTCTTTAGTGTTGTTGGATTAAAAAAATTCAGGTTTAGGTGGGGGTTATAAGATGCTTTTAAAGGTGGAAAGCAATGACAGTAGGCTCTGGTTTGCATGGGCTCGTGCTGAGGTGCATGTTTCCTGGATGTACCTATAAGTTACATTGTTCAGCTTTTCATTTTTATCTCACTTGAAGGCCAATACAAATTACACCTTTGCAGGCACCTTACTTCTGTTTACATCGAGCTTTGGCAGTATTGTCTCCTACTAAATGTCAGGAAGATTGATGAATGTCACAAAGGGCGATACCATTGGGAGTATTGCAGGAACAGCTTGCCTCAGTGCCACCAGCAAAGCTTGCTTTTGGACAATCACAGCCAGCAATGTCCTGACTTAAACCCTTGACTTCCTGGGGTTTAGCTTCAACTCTTTCACTCTTTGACCTCAGAAAGGAAGAAGTTTTTTATTAGTAAGAGGGAAAATTAATAGGAGTCATAACACAGAATACTTGAAATTTTATCTGTCTATTAAAGCGTGTCTTTAAAAAGCTAAAATTATGAAAAAATACATAGAACAGAGAAAGTGTTTTAAAATACATATTCAAAGGTAACTGTTAGAGAAATGTAGATGATTGTGTATTTGATTTTCACATTTTCCTACAATCAGAATAGGATATCAGGTTGTAAAAGACTAGCTTCGAGGAGTGTGCTTATGATAATTTGTAGTAAAAGTCACATTTTGTTATGTAATGGAGAGAGGAAAAAATAATATGTTTTGGGCATGTTGTCCTGGAATAACTCCACATCCATTTTCTTAATAGTGCTTAGATAAAGCTGAAAGACACAAACTATTATAAAAGCATATTTGCATTAATTATACCCATTGTAAAAATGAATAAAGAACTCTTGATATAATTACAATTTAAACTATTAAAATAAACATGATCAAAGTACAGTAATTTTGTGACAGCACTTGCGGACAAGTCATCTCCCCATTTAAACAAGACCTCACCAGCACTTTGAGTGGGAAGGAGCTTGTTGCTGTTTTGTCATCTATTACTAGCTTTTCCTGTCAGTGAGCACATCCTTTGGCAGACATGCAGGGAGAGTTTTAAAACAATTCAAAATTATTTTAGCAAAAACCAAAGCACTTACAGTTGCAAAATCACATCTTCAAAATTTTTATGTATCCAAAAGTGTTCAGGCCGACTTTGACATGTAATTGGATCTTGTTTTACAGCCAAGCCATTTCAAGTTTTTAGTTTCTTATATCTCAGTGTTTTAAGTAGATCAGTCATACAAGCACTTTTAGAAAATCCTAAGCTAACTGCAGCTGTGCCTCTAATGCAGGCACAAATTGCACCGATAGCTATGGTGGGATGATCTGGCTTCTTCAACAAAGTAATTGATACTACTTTGCTGAAACTTGCCATCAAAGTTTCCTTGCTGCTCTAAACTTCTAGATGGTAAAGTGTATGTTTTGAACACGAAAAGTAGTTGGAGAAGATGTTGGCTCTTTGTTGACTCCAAGCTCTAGTTTCTTCTCAGTATCATTGCAGTATGATAGCATGTGAGCCTCCATTTTAGTGGCCGAGGCAGGCTTGAGCGGAGGTACCTGAAGAGCTCCTAAGGCTAAGCATGCTGGAGCAGCATCCTGCTCCTGCTAGTTGTGTTGCAGCTCACATCCCCAGTGCGGTGACAGAGCAGCCTCTTGCTGGCCTCGTGACCTGCTACAGCTGCTGTCACCACGTGGGGACTTCTGTAACGTGGTGACTAAGGCCACATAAGCTGATGCAAGATGATGCCCAAAGCTGCTGCCATGCTGGCTGTGTCCCTACTGATTCCTGGGAGGTGAGCAAGCTGGCACCGCTGGGATGTGGCTGCTGAGGGAGAGTTGGGCTCCAGCTCGCCCCATTGCCCCCTGTGTTTGAGCACAGGCCCATCGCACAGTGAGAGTGTAGATGTGTTTTATCACCTATCTCTGCATGCAACCCCCCTTGCCCATTGCCAGGACCCGTCATGGAGAAGAATAACTCAGTCTCTGAAGCCGAATTATGACTCTCCCTGTTTCTGAGAGCCCTTTGAGTCTTTCCTTTGCCATGGACATCTGGTTTTCACATCACAGTTACTTCAGCCCATAAGCTTCCACAAGAATTTTAAATAAAATATCACTACTAACCAGATCCGTGGGGGAAAGCAGTGGCTTTGCTCACAAATAGGCACATTGTTGAGACTGGAGAAAAAGGGGGTTCTTTCATTCACACTGGGTTACATCACTGAGCGCCAGCCAAATGGTGGAAAATAGCAAGAGCTGTTATAGGAACAAGTTTATGTGCTGCAAATGCAGGAAACATCATTGCTAATGGTCCACATCTGATGTGTATTCAGGCCTTGGCTGTAGCATTTCAGGAGTAGGAGATGGGCCAAGTGATGGCCTGGGAGCTGTGGGCATCTCATCGCAGGAAGGTGGTGATGGCCCTCAGGTATGGCAGGGAGGCCTTGTGGGTTAACAAGGGGCTTTCCTGCACCTCTGCAAAGGCATATGTGAATGTCTGGATTTATTTTAGACATCTTTAAAACTTATCCACTAACTCATTACTGTAAGCCCCCTTGACAGGCAGTGAACAAGCACTTCCAGAGTGACTGTCTAGACAGGATGATACTGAGGTATGCTTATAAATACCTCCTAAATGTAGAAAGAGCCTTGATTGACTAACTGAGAAATAGACATCTAACTTCTAGATGCTGAAATTGGGCCAAATACCATCTCTTCTTTTAGCTCGCCTTGTGCTTCTTTGTGTGTGTCTTACAAGTCTCAGTAAGTGTGTGCAGAATAAATTAAAAAGTCTGCACATATTTATGATTTTAAAATAGTAACAAGGTCCTGCCATAGGAAAATTTTGTTAAATCCCTGCTTAGTGAAGATCAGTGGCAGCCTAAGCACATATGTCTCCAGATACATATATATGCATATCTATCTATCTATAAAAAAGCCCATGTCTTTATATTTTTGTAAGAAAATTTTCCTGTTAGCATGATTTGCTGAATGCATTCTACATTTATTCTTCTGAATGAGCGCAATAAAAAAAAATTTGACTTAAAGAAATAAAATAAACATTTTCTGGTGCAGGAGAAACTTTATCACCCCAAAGTTTGTCAAAGGATGGGGAACATTCTTCTGTATATGAATGTGGATACAGTACTTAGGTGTAGGATTTCTCATAACAGAAAGACTTTTATACTGTATAGAATCAGCATAAAAAATGAAAATAAATTTAGCAACTTATTGTTTGCATTAAATATGAGATCATTTCTGTGGTGTGTACATCCAGCCTTTTTGAAATTGAGTAAGATTTATGCACAGATTTCTATGGTGTTTTACAGAAACTTTTTGTTACAAAACATGCATTTGACTGATTCTGATGATATAGAATATTCCTGCCAAGTGCTCAGTTCTCCTTCACATACGTGCGTGGTTTGAATGTGTATGTGTAGCGATATGTGCTCGTTATGTGCTCTTTATTATTTAAAATAATGTATGTGTGTATATATATATATATGTATACACATGTGCACACCTATCTTTGTGTGCACAAAATAATGAAAGGTGGGGATTACTGTCTTATTTCCAGGTTGGTTTTCTTTCTCTCAACATGTAGAAACTATCTCTTTTTTGCAACATGAAATATTATCACTGAGAGGGGACTGCACTGGCCAGGTTCTGTCGAAAGCTACTATCCCTCTCTAATTTCTGTGGAAAGGAGTCACAGCTCTTCTGGTACCTTGTCCAGGTAGCACTCCTGCTCCAGCACCCTTCGGCCGCAGAGGGACAGAGTGGCAGGGAGTGTTGGTCTGAGCTCAGCTTGCCCACCCTGCTTTTCTGCTTTCAGTAGAGGCACTTGCTGGTACTTAATTATTTAAATGACAACTTCACAATATCAACTGGATTTTGTAAAGTTACACACAGCAATTTTCCCAGATTCTCCCACTCAGGATTTGATGCACTTTTCCCCTTTGCATTTGCAGAGGTTTCTTTTCAGAACAGCGCATTTTCCACCATGCTCAGACCAGGCAAGTAAAACCTGCATAATGCAGCATGTATGGTTAAAAATCCCTCACAACTTCAGAGGGCAGAGGAGAGCTTCATCTCTCCACAGTGCTTTTCTCTTCCATGTAGCCTTGTTTGAGGCTGGCAGAATGTTCAACTTGGTTTACAAATAGAAAGCCCAGCCGGGTCTTTTCCAGGCTGCGGAGCCCAGTGTGTAGATGGAGTTAAACAGTTTCGCATTCCTGAAGAGAACAAGAATGTTTTCACAGTGGAATTTGCTCTGTATGAATTACAGGAGTTTATTTTTTCAGGATGAACTCCTTGGACAGTTTCTTCTTTCTTTGCTTGTTTTTTTAAAGAGGAGATGATATGCTATGAAAATATCTACTGTAGTGACTAACAATGTTGTTTAGAAGGCTTGATTGGGAAAATTTGGGTTAAAAAGTCCATGTGCTATTGAGGAGGGACACAAAGAAATAAGTCTTATTCTTTTCTCCTCATTTCTGTGTGCAGAGTAAGCTGTGGTAAGCTCACACTGTTGTGCTGTGCATTGGTTGCTGCCAGATATTTCCTATTGGTATTTCCTGGGGAGCAGGAAGCGATGATGCTGCATGGGGCACATCTCTGACCAAACATGCCTGTTACTGAGGCTGTGCCAGTGAAGAGATTCTGTGTCACTGAGGTTCCCGAAATGCTTTTTCCAAGCAAGGTTTACTTTGGGTTTAGAAATAGGACAAGAAGCACTACATGAAGCTAAATAATAATTTTTTTGCTTTTCTGGCAAGAAAGCCAAGGAAACACAGGGAGTTGTACTATTCCATCATGCAACATTAGCTGCATATCACGTGACTGTGTGGAGGGAATTTTTATTATTTTTTAATTTAAACTATAAGTGTAGGATTGAGTTTTGCCCTTAGACAGTTCTCTCGGGTCTCAGAGGGAGGTTTGTGTGCGCATCCATTGGCAGAAATCACTTACAGCTTTGGAGTTTCCACACAGAGACATGCTCCTGTGAGGTCCCTCACTCGAGCTTTGGGGACTGACCTTATCTCACAGCATCTTTTGCAGAGGAATTAATCAGCCTCATCTCTACCACGGGATACACATAGATGCAAAAAAGCAGCTGATATGAAATAGCCCTTTGTCACAGTTAAAAGGTTCATGTAGTCACGCTGAAGTTCTGTTTGGGTAATGCCATCCTCAGAGATGGTATTAATCTGATACATGTCACTGATGTCTTGAGGATGAGCGGTCACTCAGAAAGAGCTCCATTCTCTTGGTCAGGGAAGCTGAAAACTTGTTAGTGGCACCAGCTCTAGGTGTCTTGGATCATCCACAGGAGGACTTTCTCCTTTCAGACATGGTTGCCAGACATCTGGGAGACAAGAAGAGCAGGACAGGACAAAGTAAGAGCAGCGACACGTGGGAGCCAGGGACTACTCTGAACTTATGTAAGAAATGGTCTGCTGTCCTTTGCCAGGGATGGCAAAGGTGACAACAGCTCTGGGCCACAGAATGAGTTTCTGAGTTCATCTAAGCAATATAAGCACTTTGTAGATGTTCCATCTCCTTTTCTGCTCAGCAAGAAGTATAGAAGAGCTGTCTTGGCCTTCTTAAAGAAAAATCTTTGAAGGAAATAAGCTTAAATAAACTTTAAAAGGAATTCAGGAAGTCCTTCTTTAGGGATTTGTACATCACATGTGGCATTAGCCCGTGTATCTCACTGCTGTGCTGCAGTGAAGGACTTCCTATGCTGTCTTTTTAACCAAACCGATATACTGCTTACATGGACAGAAAAAGTGAGTTATATTCTGCATCATCATCTCTTCCACATTAAATCTAATATATATTTCAAGGCAATGGCAGAAAAAGTGGAATTGTAAGCTACTCCCTCTATCTTTTTTTATTTTTTACATCCAGAATGTGACACAACCTATCCTAGATATACAAAAAATAAAATTAATGAATTGCATACATTGTGTGAGACAAGCTTTGATCTACAGAGGCAACATAATATGAACATTGGATTTGGCTGTATTAGACATTAAAACACAGTCCTAATCAGAAACCTTAATCAAAAAGCTTATGGTGAATATTAGCTTCTATTCCAGAGTAGCAAATGCTTTACATTTCATCATAGAATCAAATGATCCATAGAAGCTATTTTTTTTATATGCAGTATTTTCACTAGGTTAGGTTATTTTATATGCATAACTTGATAACAGCCTGTTTCATAAATGCACTGTCTAGAGCTAGTGATTTTTTTAAGCAAAACCAAGAAGTGGGCTCAGCACTTCCCACACGTTAAAACTGGAACAATTGAAATTTTATGCAGTAGAGGACTGGAAGTGCATTGTGCAACAGGAGAACGAGTGTCAGCTGGAAGAGGACATGGAGAGGGGAGGCTGAAAGAGCCAGGGGTGTTTAGTCTAGCAGAGGGCAGGCTGGGCAGTGTCATGGTGTCATGAGTACCCCAGAGGGGAAAGCTGCTACAGAGGAGGGTGATTAGTTACACCTAGGGACAGTGTGTGCACAAGAGTACTGTCGGAATGCACAGGTCTGAAAATGAATGCAGTTTGTTTGAAAAGGAAAGGAGGCTTTGCTGGCCAGCAGAGGAGGGAGGTTCCAGAGCAGCCTCCCAAAATTACCTGCAGGGACATAAGGTGATGTCCCTTGAGTTTTGTGATTGGACTTCAATAACACAGGTTTGTGGAAAGATGCTGATTGGAGTCTATAATCTGGCATGTCCTCTACCTTCCTGCAAATCCACAAGTCCTTTGAAGATCCACTTGATTATGACACATGCAAATGTGTAAGTTTCTTTCACTGAAAACTTAAAGTTCACTGAAAGAAGCAAAGTCATTGATCAGTACTATTTTTGAGGAATATGCTAGTCTTTCCTCCACAAATAGGAGGAGGAGGAGGCACAGATGGTGGGAGGAGGTGCCTTCTGCTCATTGCCACTAACAAGACAGCGTAGGTGAGGGCATCTGTGTTATATCCACGTTTGTGTTCCAGTGATGGACATTTCCTCTTGCTACCACATTTCTTCTGAGAGACTGTGCCCCTTCATGGCTTAGGATTGATTTGTTCTTTGGTGGGTTACACACAAGACAGAAACACTCATAAGAGTGGTAAGACTGAAGGATTCTCCTAACCATTTGTGTAGCCATTGTGCCAGGTGCCATTCATGAAGGTGCAACTGGTCCACCACAGCCTGCCCGTGTTTGCCAGGGACATGTAGATATATCCAGGCATACTCATCAATATCCTTCTCTTTGTCATTCCATGTGAATTTTCTGACCTGAACTGAACTGAATGGCCTGAATTATGGTACTCATTACCTAAAGGTTAATGATAGTACTGTGATGATGGAAATATTTTGTTTTTTCCTTTCAGTATTACAGACTGCTCAGGGAGAGAGAAAAGACCACTCAGGCCTTATTAAATCACTCATGGACCTGGTGCTAGCATGTCTCACCCCTGTGTGTTGTAGTGATCCCAGGGCTGTAGGTAGATGAAAGCACCATAAGTAACATCCAAATGCTCTTGCTCAAACACAAATGTGGGGATGCATGGAAGAGTAAAGAAGCATTTTGACAGATGTGGTAGCATTGGAGGTGCTCAGCTTTTAGGATTTAGATAAAAATCTTATTTTAAAAAATAAAAGGTATGCTCAGTAAATTTGGTTAGGGAACCAGGCCACTCATACAAATAGAACTATGGTCTTTGTTTTTACTACAAGAAACTGTCCAAGAATCCTTCAGTGATGCAGTGTGGTGTACCGTTCAGGCTACACAGTGAATCCTGGGTTTGGTCCAAGTTTCTGTCATCAGAAAGTGCTGCAGAACATTTGACTGTGTCACCATGGGCTAAGAAGTGTCTCTGTTCCCTTGACTGGACAAATACCACTGAGTTTCTAGAGTCAACTGAAGCTACATCATACAGACGTAAGGTGGATATCTAGAGATGGGTGCTCTACAAAGAGCACAGGCAGAATGAAAGGAGATGTGAAATTTTGCAGAACAAAAAAGACGCAACTTGCCAGGTAACACTGCACTTCCAGGGCAGTGTTTTATCATGAGGCTGCTTTTACTGCATGTGGGATGAGAACACAAGAATTAGGGAATATTGTGATGGATTGATTGCAATTGCATATGCCACAAATACTGGATAAAAAAAATCAGACTGTAGCATTTCTACCCAAATGTTTCACAAGTTCCAGTTATTTACATAATTTCATGAAAAGCAGGAGAAATAAAAAGATTCTCAAATGCACAGTAATTCTAAGGTAATCTGAATGATAAAAAAATAATACGCAAAGATGTGTAGGGGTAAAACACTAACCATATTTGTTCTCAGCAATATTTGCAGAGAGTGTATGGCAATTTTCAAAGCAGGCAGACAGCTACCAACATTTTTCTTCAAAAGGGCAGAATTTGACTTTTACCCTTTACAAGAGCATTGAGTCGCCTGTCTGAGGAATCTTCATTTTGCCTGCAATCAGAAGGGGCACTGTGTGGACTAATGTTGATGTCATTTCTCAGCTGAAGCCGGTTCTGTCTAAAATATCAGGGCCCAGACAACTTTACAGCAGCAGAGCAAATGAAAATACCTAGTTCTGTTTGTAACTTCTCAACCACATTCACACTTTGGATGCCAGTTTTTACAAATAATTTCTAGATACTGCAAGAAAAACATTCTCTGTAAAGGTCAAACACTGGACGAAGCCTGTTTGGCATCATATGCGTGATTCCATACGTTCACATGTACGGTGACCCAAATTTAACCTTGGCCAAAGATAGTAAAGCACTGTCAGAGTCAGTACTTGCACAAGGATTGCCTTTGACATGGTATTTCCTAGATCATTGCAGCCTATGGGAGCTGCTAATTATCTGTGGATAACCAGAAAGGTAATACCTGTAATTTCCTTATCACCCCAGGCTGTCTACTCACAGTTGTAGTGTGTTAGTGTGGGATGCCAGTGTTGTGCTATGTGGGTAAAATCTACAGTGACAAATGACTTATGAGCCATTTTCAAGGTGACATTTTGATCAGGGAGCTTGTGCCAAGTGTTTTCTATTAAGCATTTCATTTCACTGCATGGTTAATCAGCAAAAGATTCCTCCAAAAATCCATTATGTCATATGTCATATGTAATATGTCAGGAGCATTTCTCCTTGCTCAAAATGAAGGAGGGACAACAAGTGCTTGAAAAATAGCAAATCTTATTTCTGCTTAAAAGTTAAAAGAAAGGCAAAATAAACATTTAGTTTTGCTTCTGACTTTGTTTAAAAGCTATCTAGATGAGAAACCAAAAATGTAGAAGTTTACACAGCTTGATATGTTATTGATTATGCAAATACTTTCAAAAGCAATGCTAGCCTGCATAGCGTTATGATATTTGATAAAATCAGTATTAACTATGTGTGTCTTTTGAAGTTGTAATAAGCCTGGGTCATTTTGTATGACTGCAAAGACCTCTTGGAATACAGATCAGATCCCCAGCAAGTTTTCCATTCTTAGCAAACCCTTTTCTACATTTAGAAGGCTCAAGTACTAAGATGACCCGCAAGCTTGTATCAGAATTGGTCTTTCTTTTTCCTTCCTGTAAATGAGAGATGAATTTATATATGCTTACCAATAATATGCTTCTCTTTTAAGTCAGGATCAGCACAGATTCAGTTTTGAATGTGCTTGAACCTTGTTCTTGACTAGTTGATTCTGACAGGGCTACACATGTATCTTGTTTACTTAAGGCAGGAGGTAGTCTAAAACTCGGTTTCCTCTTACTGACCATCGCAGTAAGATGTCTAAATGGTTTTCAACTTGCCAGCTTTTAGCTCAGGCTGAACTCCTTTGAAATCTTCAAGGACTGTACAATCCATAGATTCATTTACAGTCCTCACTTCTAGTTTGAATGCCAATAACTGTGAAGTAAGAAACAGCTGGACAGGCTGGCAAGGCACCCTTGTGAAATAGGCACACAAAATAATCTGTTTTAATCCTCACCCATCCTACTGAGTGGTAACTGCCCCAAAAGGGCAAAAAAGCTTATGTCTCTTTTGTGTCAGAAAATCCCAGTTAGATACTGAGAAGTTTTTTGGGACTATCAATTAGAGGTACCAAAAAAATGTGGATAATTTCTTAATGTCTTTCCATGCCCAAAGTAAAGAAATAGGCACTTTACTCCTGAAAGAATCTTATCACAAAATAAAAATAAAATAAAATTTCTATAAAGGCTCTGATGAGGCTTAGGCATATATTAGAAAAACAGCCTGATAGTTTCCATATGTGAAAGACCTGCAAACAGACTGTGACACTCTTCTAGTTTAAACACTTCCAGTGACTATTGGCATTGGTGCTGGTTTTGAAAGAGACCTGGACAGAACCAGGTGCTTCCCAGCAGTAGTCCAACCTCACTGCTAAAAGTGCATTATGTTTTAAACCTGTTGCTGGAAATTGTCTGCTCTCATTTATGTTCTTCATATATCACCTTTTCTCTGTTGTCTTCTGACAGTCATTGCCTCTGAGATTTGTTAATGTTGCAACTGAGAAACCCTTGAACTTCCACAGAGTTTAGTTTTTCGTGCCAAACTTTGTTAGGTTGAGCAATGAGGTGAAGACATTCACATGCTGCAGCAAACAAGTGTCTATCATGAACACTTCCCCTATCCACCCAGTTCTTCATCTGGACAACTCAAAGTGGAAAAAGTATGCAAGTATGCAAATCCTTTGTACAAAGAGTATGATGCTAGAGATTTCTTTTGATTCTCTTTGAACCATGAATTCTTTTCACCGTTAGGACCACCACTAAATGATTTGAAACAGTTTTATAATTCTCCTTCAAGACTGGGCATGATGGGGCTCTGGTCTAGTGGAAGGTTCCCTGCCCATGACAGAAGGGTTGGGACTGGACGACCTTTACAATCCCTTCCAACCCAAACCATTCTGTAAGTCTCTGATTCTGTGCCACATGAATTCCATGAGATCTTGATTCTGTACAGAGGAGCTATTACAGAACTCCTTACTTTCTTCTGTGGGATAAGGTTTACTTTGGCATTAAACCAAATGGATGGACAATCACCATGATCAGAGTGTCCATTTATATTACAACCAGCCTTTTTCCTGAACTCTTGTGAGAAATTTCTTTCAGTGGAGACTTTGGTGGTCAGACTCAGTTTGTAGTGAAGCTTCTGCTTCTCAGTGTTTATCCATTCTGAAGAGGCTCAACTAGTGCATGAGATCTCTCCTATAGGGCATGGAACTGCTTTTCTGCAGTATCCAACCTCCCTCTGAAACCACTTTCTGTTCTATTCCCTGAAAATAGCCTGTAACACAGAGACCCTATGTCTTTGCTTTCTGAGTACATAGACCCTATTGAGCAGTATCCTCAGCTAGAAATTCAGTCAGATTTTGCTCCCTTTGCTTTGCAGTTGGAGAGGACAGCATTGCTGTTGTAAGGTCTACAGTAATGAAGAATGAAAGCCAAGGGTAGAAGTCACAGGGGCTGGTTGGCCTAGGACATCTGGAAAAGTTTTTCATCTGTAGAAACAGGTGAAAAATTTCAAAAGCCCATTACAAAAGTATGTTACTTATTATTTCTCTATCAGCAGGAAAAGGCAGACTGACCAGGTGTATTTATGTAGGTTGTATTGTCCTGACTCTGGCTTTAAGCTGGGAGGATCGTGGGCAAAACTGCACCACAGCAGAGAGAGATACCTAGGGAAAGGACTGCTCTTATCAAGAAAATCCTTGTTGCAGTTATGCTATTTGAGAAGCGTCGTTGACAGTCTTTGTGGAGCTGATTTGAAGTGATTTGAGGGCAGGCTGGGAGAACCCACACTGATATTGCAGCTGCTATAAGGAACCTTATACAAACCCTTAAGGTTCATAGAAATAATGTCCAGATTTTTATTGGAAAAAATAAAAGTATCGGCTAAATGCCAAATAAGAAACAAGGAGGACAACAGCCAGCAAGGAGGAAATTCAGTGGGACTTTATTTTTTTTGTTCCCTTGTGACTATTTTTTACCTACCAACAAAAGTGCCTACAGCACGTCTTCTTGTTTTGCAAATTACCCTAAACGATGCATTCATACTCTAACAATTTGTTTCTTCCTCATAAATGAAGGCACGTTTATGTTTTCTTGTTTTGATAAAGCCATTGCTGTAATTTTTTTTGCAAAACCCCTTGCTAAGGTACCTTAATTGATGCAGGTGATAATACTGTCTGAGCCTGGCAGGGTGAATTGGAAATCTTACCACAGTCTGTGAAAGTAAGTAGCAATTCACCTTCCTCCCCACTGGGCAGTAAGTAGGAAAACATACACTCACACACACCAAAATGTTCTTTCCTTAATATCCTTGTCTCTGGTCCCAAGGATAAGATTTGTTTGTTTCCAAATACGTTCCTGTGCTGCTCATAAAAACACTGTCGGAGCAGTATTTGTATGATACATTTGACAGGAACAAATACTGCGCATACTTGATCCATTTAATCTGTTCAAGAGGCTGACTTGGGAAGTGTTGTGCCCTCAAAAGCCCTGATCACTTTAGGAGATGCCAGAAAAAAAACAAACATTGGCAGTATAGGCAGTTGTGTTGGAAGTTTAGGGTTGCCATTTCAGCAAGAGGAATGAGAGACAGGTTTCTCTAGGAAGGAAAAGTGAGTGGTTGTTGAGAAGGTAAAATAAAACAGGGAATGGAGGAGCTGCTCTGTGTATATGATGATGGATTATTACTGCTTTTTCTGGCTATAAGCAAGACTTTTCCCAAGTGTGGGGGAGAGTGGGGAGTGAGCAGTTTGACAGGGCAGTAAGATCACTTAACAGTAGAAAAGAGATTCTCAGTTAGCTTTGCCAGACAAGGATGAAATAAGGAGTACGGCCTCTTTTTACTAGATCAAACGTCAGTGAGCTACTCTTTTATTACTTTTAAGTCAACATAAAAGTGTAAGGACATTTACTGCATTGCCCAATGCTTCTCACAAAATAGTATGGGCTGAAGTATGAGGACTGTGCCACCAGGGCAAGATTCTAGGTATGAAGAGAACAGATGGATGTATTAGTGCTCATGTCCTTCCTTAGGGGAAAATATTATGTCCTCATTAAGTTACTGCTATCTATATTTCTTAATTACCATGTACTCATTATATAGGCTGTTATTACTGACCATTTATACAAGAATATCTTTGAAGCAGTGTTAATCTTTCAGACATGAATTCATTTTGAATTCAGTAAGCTAGTTTTGATTTCTTTAAGTAATTATTTTTAAACTGAACTCAGATTGTTGAAAACATCTTCTGTGATTCATGTGATTATTTTTTATTCCATCATGGTTTTTTTCTTTCTCTTGGAACACTAATGCTGGTATTACTGTTTTTGCTAGCAATTGTTGGTTCTTTCCCACATGTCTGGAACTGATTTTGTTCTCCGTGTTTTTAATGGAGCTGGAGTGAATGAAGCTCTTTGTTTAGCTTTCTTTCTGTGCCTCAATATCATTAGGTGTCTGAAAAATGTAGAGCTTCTGTGGCACTTCACAAACATTAACACTGATCATGCCCAGCTTTGCAGGAATATTAATGTTGGCTTTTGCCTTCACCTGGCACATAACTCAGGCTTGATCCAGCTGTGTTTCAGAACCTCTGAGCATCTAATAGAACCATGTGGCCCTGTTGAACATGCCCGTGTAACCAGCACCCTCACTAACATCACCACTCACAATTTTGGTGTCTGCTCCATATCTGCTGCTCTCCTAGTGCTGCTTCCCAATAGCTTTGTTTCAGTAAGCAAGACTCAGAAGGCAAGTATTCCCCTCTCTGCCTGTCCATTCTTTCACCCTGCAGTGTACCTCTTGGATGACACAGTTTCTAAAAATCACATTTAAAAATAGAAGTGTATTAATAAATCTGTTTTATTAGGGGAAACACATTCAATCATGTAGAATTTGAAGGCTCAGTGCTTGCCAGATTACTGTGTTGCACTCAATTCCTTGGCACCAAAACACTAAGATGAGGGCTGCCTTCTGCAGATTGCTGGATGGTGTGCTGGGAGGGGCTGGTGTTACTGGCTGGATAATGCTCCAGCTCTGCCTGGTCCTGTTGGGACTGCAACTGTGTGAAGCCTTATAGTCTGAATGGTTGTGTCCCATAAATAAACCCCTTTTGAAACCTTGCTGGTTGGTATCCCAGGGGCTGTGGGCATCTGAGTGCTGTCATGTGATGGCTGTTAGTGCACTTGTCTGTCCTTCCAGCCACAGCTGTTCTGGGCAATTTCTCTGGAGTGCTGAGAAGGGCGTGGTAGTGATTGTCCTCTGCCTTGGCAGGAGGAAGCAGCATGTTTCTTCTGCCACTTTCTTTTCTCTGGTCATGCTTTCCTGCAAATACTGTCCTGAGCATTTATCAACTGCACTAAAATTAATCAAATTTTCTGAATTGGTTAATTTACTTATGACTGAATGACAGTCTACATTCTTGCTGGATTTGGTGTTAATCCCGTTTTAGCTCATTCCCATTACATTTGTGGAAGGGCTGTGGTTGTGCTTGGATCTTTTTTTGCTTCTTCACATTATTTTAATTTGAATTAGATATTATGGAAGCTAAATTCTTAGTTCAGATCTTTTGCTCTCACCAAGTGATTCTGTCCTGGGAAGTCATGAGTTTCGTATTTTAGAGTATTGTTTGAAGACTGATCTTGGTCATTTCCTCTCCTTGCTCTGCTGGTCTTTCTCCACGTTGCCATGTTGAGCCATGGTAGGGTCCCTGGGAAGATCTCACAAAGCTCTGACCCCAACCAGCCCAGCCTGGCTGTGTCCTGCAGGTACTCAGTGCTCATGGCAAAGCTGTGACCATGCCCCTAGAAGTGGTCAGTGGTATCTACGAGGCCATAGGGGATGCTTTCTTTCTCTCTGCAGTCATGAGCTATTGTGGATGGTGCTGCTGCTCTGACGCCGTGCCTCTGCTGCAGAATCCTCGCTGTGGCTGCCTGACATCAGCCTTTGTGTTCCGCTGTGCTTCATTTCTTCGCTTTCTTCCGTGTGTGTATATTCTAGGGTTTTCTTAATGGACTTTTTCCCCACAAACACTTGAGAAGACTGGCGGCTGAAGGGCTGTTTGGACTTTTTGAGTAATGTTGTTATGAGCTTGGCTATACTCTCCCATAGTAAAAAACTTCTGTCCACTGTGTTTAAAGGCTTGGGGCTGCTGGGGAACATCTGATTTATTAATGGCCTCTTTCCAGCTTCCTCCTCATCTTAAGAAGATATAAGCAGGTAATTAGCTAGTTGCCAAGAAAATAGTGGAAATAAACCTTAGAATTCCTCCTTGTAAAATGATTTATTTAACAGTTTTATTCTGACATGTGTGTTTTATGTTTTAATCATCTGTCTGTGGCTGTGAAACAGGCCAGGTCTCTTCATCTTCTGGTGTTAGATTTTAGAGGACTATTACTACATGATTTTGTTTTTTGTTGCTGCATTTGAGTGTTTATGTTGGCTTTCTGGTAGATGCTTAATTGGATTGTAACTGATTTTACACTAAAGACTGATGTCCCGTTTTCTTTTAGTCCTATCTGGATTGCTCTGGTTTCTGAAAGGAATCAATATTCAGAAATGTATTGAGCTCTTTTGCTGTGGCTTTCCTTCAGGGACGTTGCTTACATTTGATTATCAGTTGCCCAGGGTGATGGAGATGTTCAGGTACCTAGAATAATGGCTCTGTTCCTGTTATGGTTCCTGTTTGGAACTTGAGTTCTGATATCTGCAGATATTTCCACCTGAATGCTGATAAAAAGGAAAAAGGCTAGCAGCTGTTGTCAGGACTCTTCCAAGTGCCTTCCATTTCCTTTCATCCTTCCTGATCATTTCCTTTGATGGTAATTCTACTTTTCCAGTTTGCAAAGCTCATAATCTCAAAGTCCTTTTTCAGTCTGAGCCTTCTTCAGAAGCTCGTGTTAATCAGATTATTTGTGAAGCATCCTTAGTATCACCCCTGTAATTTTTATAGGTATTGAATGACCTGTACCCTTTGTCAGGAACCTACACTAGGTACGGAACTCTCTTGAATTATCCTCTGTTACCTGCAGGCAGTCGTACTTCTGCTTCACTCAAGCATTTTCTGTTTGTACAGATCTCATTTGTCTTTCAGATCATCAGAGTCTCTAAGCATCTTTCTCCTCTGCTGAAACAGACACAATAATGTTTGAAGAAAAAGATTAATGTCTGTAACTCATCACTTGCCACTTTTATTCACTGTTAGAGCAAGAATTGACCAAAAAGAAAAATCTCTTTCTTAAAAGCAGAACCTGGAAAGACCTTTGTTTGAGTAGCTGAAGACTTATATTTACAATTATATTCCCCAGGGAAAGCCAGAGGGATTTACAGTAAATATCAGGGTTTGCATCCAGAACTGCTGACAAACCAGCTTCCTTTTGATAGATGGATTCATTATCACTTTCTAATTACAAGCAGATTTCCATGTGTGTTCACCATGTTATAAATGAAACCTGTCCATTGTTATACAGTGATGGCCTCTGGGTCAGCCGTAAGGGATCTATAGCTCCTCTTCTGTCATTGGACCAAATTAATCAGATGTATTTTTAACAGATAACCTTTACAAAAGTGACTGATTAATCACTTGGTAATGCAGACTGCTATCAAGTTCATCATCTCCAAATAAAGGAAGGAACTCAGCAAGACTACAATATGTCAAATGCATCAGTCTCAGTGTGTTAAAATACTTTCAGGTCCAGATGCTACTCTTCTAAAAGGATAGAAATCTGCTACATCAAACATAGATGTTTTCCTGCATCTGTGGGTCAGATTCTGTGCTCAGATGAAGGCTTTCTAGTTATGCAGGCTTGCTGTCAAATTGAAACCCCATGCATGTACATCTAAGGACAGAATTTGATCACTACAAAGTAATGCAATTTCTACCAGATTCTGTCATTTGATTTTTTTAGAACTGTGATTTTTAAGAGCATATTGAAAGCTGTATATATCAGTGAAACACAGTCAGTCTTCGTCTAATCCTATATCCAGTGATAGATTTAAGAGTGATTTTATATGTCCCAGTCACTTCTTTTGAAGATAAAACAGCCTGTCTTTTAATTTCGTATTTAAGAATATGCTTGACATCTCTCAAACTGAGATTAGGTTAGCGCAGGCATACCCTCACTTATACTGCAAAATGAAACAAGTTCCTAATTGTCAAAAGATTAATCCTTGGCAGTCATCCAGGGCAATATTTGCTGTAGCAACTTGGTATCCATCACGGTTACAGACCAAAGGTCTTGTCATATATGTATTCCTCGCAGCAGAGCCGAAGCAGGGCAGCACAGCCTCACTACCTTGGGCTGTTAGTCTCTGGGAAACTCTATCCATTCCTCAATTAGTGCCCTCATGGGGGTCACAGTCTTTGATGACTGAGCTATTTCTAAAGACTGAAATATAAAGCTCAGTCATAAAAAAAAAAAAAA
>VZTB01006364.1:180520-204004 GCA_013397245.1 Thryothorus ludovicianus | reverse complement strand
AAAAAAAATTGGTGTGGGGGTTGTTTCTTGTGCATTGCAGTGTTCCATGTTAGAGGTTTTTGCATTTACTAGAAGTTTGGTCCATCAAATACTAATAACAATAATATTAGAGAAATGTGAGGCTTTTTTTTACTGTGAATATCACCATTACCTGCAGCTGATACTGCTTAAATGGGCTAATTTTCAATTTTATTTTTATTTAACTCACTCAGTACTGAACTGCCAAGCTGCCATAGCACCATCTTCATCTGCCAGCATGGCCAGTCCTGATTTTGAATGCTGTCTTTTTCCTTTGGAAATTCATGAGAAGAGCAGAAACAGGGGCAAGACCTTGTTGTCCTGCAAGTGTAACAGAAGAATAGGTCAGTATTAAAAATGCCTCGTATAAATTACCAAAGAGAGCAGCCCTAATTCTTCTCTAAATGTAACTAAAATCCACACAAAACCACAGAACACTGCCCCCATGTCCTTCCTTCTGTGTGAGCCACTTGTGCTGTGTTTTGAGTGATTGCTTCAGTGTAGCTTTAGAAAATTCTTCAAAGGAAGTTTTATCTCCCTTATTCATCACAGAAATGATGATTCAGAAAATGGTCTAATTTGGTTTGGTGTTTGTCATTGGTAATGCTGTGTATGTATCCTTTGAGTTTTCACACTGCTAGCTGCAGAAAACTGCCCACATGTTTGCATGGCAGGAGGAAAAATGGAAAAAAAAATCAATCTTCTGTACACTGAAAATTTGGGACAGAGAGTAGGAGAGATACTTTAAAAATTGTGTGCAGCTTCATTTCCTTTGACTTCTATTTTGTACTGCCGAGGTTAACAGGACTGTGGGGTGTGGGTAGGATCAGGACTTGATCCCTCACTGATGAGTCTCTGCCCATTTAGTGCTTTATAGGCCCAAGGGAAAGGGACAAATTGATGGAGTGTTCTGGCATGCTGCAGTCTATATTTGGATCCCTGATTTAAAGCTGACAGATGTATAAAATCCTATGTAGCCAGAAAACTCCCTAGTGAGGACACAGCTGCATATATCGATGAATCAAAGTTACTCTTGTTAAGGCTGGCATTAATTTATATGGGGCAAATTCCCTCCAGATCTGGTCATGTAATAGCACTGAGAGTAGTTTGGGCTTGTTCCACCCTGCAAACCCTGTGTTTTTTGGATATGAATGGAGAAGACTTGTAAATCCGAAGCACTGCTCTTCTCAGTTGCTGGGCGAATGCCATCATACCCTCATTTAGATGTGGCAGCTGTTGTCAGTTACTTAATCTCATAAATAAAATAAAGCCAAATTTCCACAAACTGAATCCGCCTCTATCACAAGGCCTCCTGCAATGCCTTAAATGAAGTGTGTATTTTTGTTTCTCAGGAATCTCCCTTTATAACCCACTATACTGCTTGATTATTTCCTCTATGCCGTACAGGAAACGGTAAGTGATTAATAACCTGCCTCAGTTTTACTTTCCCCTCTTGCTGCAGCCTTGTTAAATAATGTGACCCACAGATGTCTGAGCAAAACAATCCATTGCTTTAGTGACAGATGCTGTTGGGGCTTGCTCAGTGAAAGTGAGCTACCACAGGCAGAGAAGCTCAGGTATTCCTGCTACTTTGATCATCTCTTTTTTTCTTTTGCATAAATTTTGAGCATGCTGAAAGCTCCCAATAAAGCATGACATAACCCACTCTGGAGAACAGCCTGGGGTGAGTACTAGTCCCAGAGGCTCAGGAGGGAGCTAGGAAGCAGGTTTGCTGAAGAAAGGCAGATTTGGCACTAAAAATTGGCATTCACTGGGTGTAGAAATGTTGAGAGGGATGTTATGTGCACCATATATGTCAGTGCTTGCTTGCTTCTTTCTTTACTAAAAGCAAGATAATGGAAAACAAAGCCTCTGCATGTAAACAAATGAAAACTCTCTGTCAAAGTTAATTATATCATCTGTGTCACCCTTCGCAATTTTTAACATTGTCTGGAGTGAATGAGTGATAGAAATTAAAATCTCAGAACCAATTTTAGTAGGATTTAGTTTTAAGGCTGGTGTATGGGGATAGCTGTCAAGAGAAACTTCCCAGTAGTAACACTCACAGAGTGGGGAAGAGTCAGGCTGTCATTTTCATAGAGCACAAGTGCATACTGAGCCAAATTACAAGCTGATTGAATCTTTTAAGTATTGCTAATCGTTTCTACAGTCAGTCCATAATACACTCTTCAACCATCAGCTAATGCACTGGAGTCAGCTGGGCTCATAGCTGGAGAGCAGCACGGGTGTGTCGCATGTGTCAGGCTGCCTAATGGAGGGGTGTCACCCAAGCGCTCCGCCAGATCTTTGTTTTCCTGAGTGGCTTTTACTAAAGGCATGTTTGAGCAGTAGGGAAGAGCAGAGTTGTATTATATATGGTAGCAGCAGAAGTGTGAAATTGTGCTACCTAAAGAAGTATGACTAAGTGGTGATACTGGCCACTCCTTTTTATGGCAAATCAGAAAAGGAAGCAGAACACACATGCACACATATTACTCATAGTAGCTAGTTTGATCCAAGATAGGGAATTCTACATCTGAATTCACTGTGTGGGGAGAGAAATGGTTATTTCAAATTTAGAAACCAACTGGAGAAACCTAGAAAATAGTTTAGAGGCTCAGTAATTAATCTGTTTAGCAAAGCATTAACCAGGGCCCCAACTGCTGGGAAATCTGCAGGGATTTCTGCTATTGGGGGAGTGTGTGTGTGTGTTTGTTTGTACCTTTTCCACCATTACTATTTCAGAAAATTTCCACTGCTGCTCACAATATCAGTGCATATCTGCATGTCATTCATAAGCCTTTTGTTTCCCATCAATTTTTTTAAAATAGCAAGGAAAAAGAAAAAAGGGTTGTGAAAAGGAGAAACTGAGATATAATTCTACAATAGATAGGAAGAACTGTAGTGCCTTGAAAACCCACAGTTCATGCAATACTTATAGTGCTTAATATAAGTAGCAAAGGTCTTGTTCTCTTGTTTCCAAAAGGCTGAGAGTTTGTTTATATGACCTTAGCACGGGGGAATGGAGGATGTCCCGATTCTCTGCTCCCTCCTTTCACCCTTACCTTAAGGTGCACCATTATCTTGCAGTAATGAAATCTGAAAACAATGGTGAGTTAACATCAAGGACTTCAGCAAAACCACCGACAAAACACCCCACAATCCTGCTCTAAAGAGGTTTCTATAGAACATCTGAGTTAAGCATGGCAATTACAAAGAAGCTCAAGTGGTCTTTGCTTGAAATTGCAAATGTACCACATTGCATTATCACAAGAATTCGCATGCAAGAACAGTTTGCAGATGGTTTGCATTGGCATACTTTATGTAAACGCTCCAGGGAACAGATGGCATCATGGGTTCTTGTGGCAAATGTGAATTTATAGCGCTCACAACATGCTAAATTCTTTTGCCTGTAGCTGAAAAGCAACAAAAATGAAGTAGAAACTCAGCCCTGTAAATCAGTTTGCCAGTGTCTTTTCCATTGTTGCTATGGATAGCATTTAGTTTAGTCTTTATTGTGAAATTTGGGTTCTTTTATTTGCCATCTACTTGCAATTGGGTGTGAGCGCATGTGGCATGTGTATATGTTTATTTGAGTATGCATATGCAGCTTTTAAATTAATAGACTGATATTGTATAAAGAACAGGAGTTGAGATCTCAACCATCATTTAATCCAAAGCTTTTGAATTTTTGATCCAAAATTGAATTCAGAAAATTCTAATTTTCTGTTAGCGCATAGATTGCTCTGGGTAAATAATCTAACTTTGGGTAAATATTGGCAAATATTGTTAGAAGGGGTAAAATAACAACATAGGTTAGAATTGTGATTTACTGACCTCTCAGTCATTTTGCACATACATATGTAGTGAGATGAGCAGCAGGGCACATTAGTATAAAAAGTAACAGCTCCTTCTCATTTGGACACAAGTAGGAATTTGAACATCTTCTGTAAAGAGGAGGAGTTATTTAAGAAACAAGACCTGGGAAGAGAGGGCGGAGGAGCTGTATAAACAAGAAAGTGATACATTGAATTTGTTTGGAACTATTATATTGAACTTAGAATATAATTATTATTGCAGTATATTCCCTAATTATTTAGACGCTTGTAAAAATTGATTTTATGTAAACACAGCTTGTTCTAAAACAGGCAGGTCTTTGCAGTGAACATAAGTTGTTTAAAATTTATTGACCTGTCGTTCACATGTGTTACTTTACTAGCACTTAATGGTCTGTTTAGATAGTCTTGGTGTGTATGAACTCCCAGTGCGCTACTCCAAGCACCACACGTTGACAGGTAGCTGCCATGTAGATAAAATAAGGGGCCCTACTCCAAAGCATACAGGGACACACAATCATTAGTTATTTTCTAATCTAAAGCAGGGATTTCCTTGGCAGCCAGAGGAAAAGAATCGTTCTGATTTTGCATTATCTCTGCAGCTGAGCTCGGCCCTAAGTCCTGAACCAATACGCAGAAAGGCCAAAAGCAAACAAGCAGGAAACCCAGCTTTCCACCAAATGGAGTTGATTTAAGGAGCCTGAGCTTTGAGGGTTTCTTTTTGAATGGGTCATGTAGACAGTGGCTGAGATTAGAAACTTGCTTTGGCCTTCAGACTCTCAGGAAAGATTTAAGACTGATAATGGAAATGTAAATTACTTTTGTAGTAGATAGAGATCACCTTAAAAACCTGCTTGTGTTAAAACTTTGTGCAGTGTATTTTCGTGCTGTATATAAATAAAGCTGTCTAAAAACAAAAACTAAAACAACAAAAAGTGCTCCTTCTCATGGTACTTATTTTCCTCTGTCTCAGATATGATTTATGCCCTTTTTCTTAATTTCTAAGGCTGCCATGTATTTTGTGAGTTGATACTGCTCTTTTTAATTAAGATCTCATTAAAAAATATGCTAATGATAGGATCAGACCAGCCTGTAAATTACTGCTCAAACTCTGCTCTCTTTCCACCTATATGAGACTGGGTCTTTCTAGAGACCTTTGGTTTTTCATGTTGTGATTGTGGATCAGCAACATAGTTACCTTAATTAGATACAAGCAGGGGCTGCGTCCCTAAAATTCACTGCTGGAGTAGATCTGTCCTGCCCTACTCGGTCATTATCAGTGTGCCTCTGAACCATAAATACTTGGCACATAAAAAGATATTTATCTTAGCTTTAAATGTTTGGTTTGAAAATGCTGGCCCAAATTCATACTAATACAACATCATTTTATCTGAAAGCCTACTATGGCTCTGAAAATTCAGCAATTAATTTTTTATAGGAAAACTAGTTTATGTCAGTGTTTAAATATTTTGTGGGGTTTTTAAGTAAAGAATATATTATGTTACTATTTTCTTGCATAAATGCTGTTACAGAGTTGTTCTTCTGCCTTCATTTCAGGTCAAATTCTGCTATATTTGACCAGCAACAATTTGAAGTAACTATTATTTCCAGTGGATTTACATCTGTGTAGCTTTTTGTGATGTCTACAGTATGGATAAGAAAAATCAGTATCAAGTTTTGTTTGCTGTGGCAGTAAAGATGTTTGTACACCCACTTTTCCAACTACACTGACTTCTCTATATATTGAGCAATCCCAGTATCCCTAACTCTTAAAAACAACAGAAACCCACAGCTGTTAAATCCCTCACTCCAGTGGCATGCACTTGGCTTTGAAGGCATGAATTTAAAGCATAGTTATGGAAATGTTTTATATATAATTTTTTTTCTCATATAATTCTGTCTAGGCTCTTTTTTCCTAACACAAGATTGCAAATTTTGTTACTAGCCATCCATTAAAATTGACAATTAGAACAATTTATAGACAATTAAACAAATATGCCATCTTTTGCTTGAGATATTTGAGCATAGTTTATGAGCAATGGAAATATCATGTAAACCAAACAGATTACATATTTTGAGATCAGAATTGAGTACACAGAAATGCTTAAAAAGCCTGTTCTGGTCAATAACTCCATCTTATTCCTCTGCAAAATATGTCAATTTTGTGCTTAGGTGTCATATTTCTTTCATAGTTTTTGCCCTAGGAATAGCATTATTAGCTCAGGAGGGTGTTTAAGCCTAGACTGTCAACCTCCAGTACTGTCTGGTTTTAAATGGTTCTATTTAGTGATAAAGTATTTGCTGTCAGCCCTGTTCACTCAGAGGTGGTCTCATTTGAATGTGCTGAACATGAACAAACCCTGCTGAAGATAAGGAAGCTGCAGTAGCACTGTGCTTCTGACAGATTAAGGTCTAGAGATTTAGCTGTTAAAAATCCCCTTTACAGAAAGCTGTACAGTCATGTCTCATGCCAGCTTCTCCCTCTCTGACTCGCAGGTGTGCACTGCAGTTGGCTCTCCAGGGGTTCCTGCTTTTTGGTGGGATCGCTGAAAGGATTTCCAGCCCTTGGCCATAGTGCTCAGTTCTACACCAGTCCATTCTGTGGTGCTGTAACCTGCCTTGTCCCTGGGGGTTACAGGGCAAGGGCTGTCTGGCCTTGGCTCCTTGAGAGACTGGCTTCATGACACCTGCTACGGAGTGTATCCCTTCCCTCCTGGCATCTGAACTAACAGGGGTTAGTTAAGTGAGATGACCAACACCCTCATCCTGGAAGCAGTCCCGTCTCCATGTTGACAGTGGGCATCCTGGATGGGCATGGAGAGCCTACTAGACACATTAAATGGTTCCCTTTTTGGCCAAAGTTTTTTTAGTTAGACAGGGGTAAGGGCAACAATGGCTATGATGACTGGCTAATAAATGGACAGAACTGGGACCAAACTAATGAGAGAAGATAGGAGGGAGTTTGTTGCTGGTGCGATAAGCTCAGGCATCTGGGTTGCCTCAACACCAAATTTTATACTTAGGGGAAACATAGCAATTTTTACTAACCAGGATGGCACATTTTCTTCAAACTAATGAGAAAATAGTAATAGCTTCATTGTAATTGTCACTAATGAAATGTAAGTGATGAGCAAGCTCACCTCCAGTTTCATGCGCCAGTGGCAGCACTAAGAGATATACGTTGTGGTTACAGTTAAACTCCAAATAGGTGACCACAATTCCCATGTGATGAACTGTCCTCTTGGTGTGTTCGAAGGATATTTTCCTACTTTTTGACCCTTTTAAGAATGTCTTCCAAAAAGGCATTACATCACTCCTACCTAAGCCAAGCCCATTTGGGAGATACAGGAGAGAAAAATATAGAAAACTCTTTTCACTCTTTCATCAGATACATCTCCATATCTCAGCTCAGAAGGAGGATGATGTCACTGAAGGCACTGACTTGTTGTATATGTGCTTAAATATTAAGCAGTAAAAAACCCATTAAAAAAATCTGTGTTTTTTAATAAGGGAATGTTATATAAGATATGTGAGTACCCAAGATGAGCGAACAAGTGAGCCAGCTGGAAACTTCCAAAGTTTTTGGATGGTTCCTGAAGTTAGTTGATCAGATTTCATGTGTGGATCCAGTGAGCATATAAAAATGTTGCATAAGTATTGCTAGCCAAGTGGAGGCAGCTCTTCCCCAAATCACGGAGCTCCAGGGACAGCAAAGAGCACTCATGGAAGGACTCCAGCCCTCAGCTACAAAGGATGCTTGACAGGGGTGGCTGTTGCAGTTCTTGTTTTCAGGAACTTCTCAATGACTTGAAGCCTCACACCTATTCATGTGGGCTCTCTCTCCACTGGAGTGTGGTGAACTGTCCTGAGAGTCAGCAAAAGCCATAGGAAGCTCTCAGACTTGCTTAGTTCCTGCCCGTGTTGGTGGATAGAGTGAATTGCAGGGGTTCAAAGGCTATCAGGGAAACAAGCAGGGTCAGGGCATGGCTGAGGTCACGTCCTGTGAGTTGTCCATACTGACAGGTAACATGCAGGCCTCCTCTCCCCAGCAATGCCAGGCATGGATCAGGGGCAGCAAAGCGAGGAACTGTGGCTGTAGTTATCCCCAAGCCGGGGCTGTAATGGAGTGGGAGATGCTCTGAATGCAAGCTGAGCCTCAGGGCTGGAACTGAGCTCTGGCCTGTTGTATTTATGAGTGTAGGTATAGTCAAAAGGGATCGCCATGTCTGTGCACAGACCCTTTGGAATTCATATGGGTGAGTTAGTGCTAAAATGTTGGTTTAATGCAGATTCTCAAAATGTTCAGAGGGTCAGTTGTGATGCAAGGTGATGACTGCATCTCAGCTAAGGCCAAGGCTGATAGACAAGAGAGGTATTCTTTGCTTTGTTTTGCAGACATAAATACCCATGTATTTTCTTCTGGGGGTCACAGCATGGAATACTGAGCAGAAAAGGAAATAATTCTTTTTGTGTGTTTAACTGGCTGTTGCCATATGGTCACTAATAGTAGAGAGCTGGGTCTGGTATCTTCACATAAGCTTTGAACATACTCATGTTCGTGACTACAGATCTGGAGGTGGGGGCTAGGCAGAAGGGACTTGCCACCTCTAATAATACTCATGTTTTCCTATGTATTTAGACATACTTAAGTCTATTGTTTGATTCAGGTCTCACATCTATTAGCTTTTTATTAAAAAAATTCTGGAAAATTGTGTCTTCCCACACTGAAGGCTTTTTTTTTATGAAGATATTCTTCTGGTTCCACTGGCAGGACCTTATTAGCAGCATTCAGAAAGCCTCCCAACAGGAAAGTCTTGAGCCCTGAAGCTGTAGCTTTACTTATGTAGTCATTCCCTGCTCCCTCTCCATCATTTGAAGGCCTGTAAGATCTTCCTCTGTATTGTTTTTAGGATTATGTTTGCTAAAGCTAGTAAACTGAGGGATAAGTCAAAGGGATTTTGTGATCATAAAGATTTACAATCATCACTATATTACATATTTGAGTAGGGTTAAAATAACAACTCAATTTTAATTTAAAAAGGAGATAGGAGTAGTATATAAAGAATACTAGCTTTTATGTAGTTGTCTAGTAAACAACAAAGTATAGGATCACAGAGCTTGGACAACAGTTAGTAAGGAATACAAAGCTGGTATCAGAGTGTTTTCACAGTACCTTTTCAGTACCTTTATTGCCTTTTTTGCAGGTCCTGAATTCATTTTAGTGTATCTGAATTACTCAGCATCATCAGCCTCAAATTTAAAAAATTTGACGTACAAATTAAAAGGCTTAGTGCTGGTAAATTTAGAGTACTTCTTTCTTATCCCTCCATTTCCTAGCCTTTCAACACGCCAGTCTGGTCACGTTTGTATGCCATTTTTTGAGTCCTTAAAGCTGAAAACTTCTCAGATGAAAACTGAGTTGCTTCCTCGACTGGTGAAACTTAAATGAAGAGAATAAAAAGATTCTTTAAATCTCACTATGAATTTTACACATTTGGCAAATTCTTTAAAGATTCTTCCCATAGTTTAGTACCTTTCTTTAAGAGCCACTAGCAAGTTGTGGAGTCTTAGTAAACCCCCTTTTATTTAAAATCTTTCGAGGACTCACTGTGACTCGGCTTCAAAGCAGCCATCACAGATCCTCCTCTTTGCCATACCAGTGTAGCACACATCACAAAAACTTCCCTTCATACAGCCAACAGCTCTAATATGCAGAAGGTATTCAGCCACCAGAAATACCTTCTGTAATGAGGAAAGAGCATGGGAGCTTGTACTTGGCATTGGTGTGCACCCTGCCTGTCACTGTGCTATAAGTGGTCCATGCAGCCAAGAGTAATTATGAGAAATGTGTTGTTTTGTGAAGCACAGTGAAGGCTCTGTACAAGTCTGCAAGCAGCTGAAGAGAAACTCAAGCAGTGGGTGTGCGTAAGGTCATGTTGGGATGAGGTAGGTGTGCATTCAGGGGTAATTAAAAAAAAATTAAATAAGCCTCCTTTGAATTCTAAATTGTCATTATAATTGAAAAGTATTAATATGAAACCAGTCACCAGCAAGAGGCTTTGTGAGGGTTCTTTTGGTCTTGTATAATGGAAGTGATAAGTGAAAAAAAGGAAAATCAAAGAATAATATGATTCCATACAGGACTGTCTATATATTGTAAAGGTGCTACCAGTATTCCCAGACCAGGCTCTATCACTTCCTGATGAGTGATGCACCCAAGTTCCAAGAGTTCATAAAAGCAGAGCATAGGACATTTACATCCAAGTTTTGACAGACTAGAAGAAAATCTTACTTAGAGGTACAGACCCCAGTTCTGCACTTGTATTTCAATGTTGTTGGATATATATCTAGAGTTTGGAGAAAGTGAGACACACTCTAATTATGTTAAAATGGGCTAAAATCACAGGCTGGCTCTGCAATTCTGTGTCTTCACAAAGTATTTTTGTTCTGGACCTCCTATGATCTCCTGCTAAAGCTACAAGCTTCTAATATCCTAATATCCTAAAAAGGCCTATTAATTATTTAAAAAGCTCTGCTTTATCAGTTGAGTTTTTGTGATTCTTGTTATCACTCTACTGTCTGTCTTCTTACTTGTCATCTTTTCTTTCTCCTTAAGTTGGGTGTTTAAAATTAGTTTTGAAGGAATAAAATTATACTTATTTATTTACATAGCATCTGTGAAAGCACGATACTCTGCTCTCCAGAAGTAAGCACACAAAAATGGTTCATCCCTCTGGTTTGCTAGCTTGAAATTGCAGGGACTTTGATTTTCTAAACCCTCTTCTTTTATATGAGTAATGATTAAAAGAAAAAAAATTCTGCCAGGAGCATGAAACTTCTAAGTTATCATCACACTGGTGTCACTTGCTAAAGCTTTGTAATAGGTTTGTCAGAGAGACCTGCAGAAGAAAGAACCATCTCTATTTTTCAGTGGAAACTTGAAATAGAAAAGCTGTGACTTAATTCCTTATGGTGTTTTCTTGGCATCAGCTCTATCTCCCCAGCTCTTACTCAGGCTGAAAGAAAGGGCTGTTTTGTTTTGTTGTGTTTTTGCAAGAGAGTAAAATAAAATATTAACTGTGTTTTTCTTTTTAATATTGGGAGCATAATAAGGTCTCTTAAGAAAAAGAAAGTCAACCAGTAAGCCTGGAATGTCTCTCATTTCTTTAACAGCTACATAGTGTGTGCAGCTGAGATCTGCCAGTTGGATCCTAGCAGGGGAGAAACCACTTTAGTTTGTTTGGTTTGTATATGGAATAACATTTTTCTTGCCGTGGAATACTTGTTTGTCATCACTCCTCTTTTGTGTTTATGTTCTGCTTGGAAATAGTCTCCATGCTGTATATGCATTTGCCAGGATGTGCACATAAACAATGTTCCATTATGGGCTGCTCTGCATACTCCTTATTTACACCATATACATTCACCAGTAAACACGGTGGGGAATGACAGAGAGCAAACTCTTCTAGGCCCCTTTTTTTCAGTTAGTCCAGACTTTCTGCCATATGCTTGCTGAGGTCCCACTTCTATTCATGTTTTTATTAGGTAGAAAAAAAAGTGTCCAGGCTTCACACAAAGCAGCTTTTGTGTTCTCTGTCAAAAAAAATCTTCTCCTATGAAATGTTGATAGAAGTACCCAGAGCCCTTGTGGGGGTGCAGAGTTTGAATAGGCCCATGGTGAAAGCACGAGAGGGGAGAGCAGGGGACCTGGGGTGCAATTTTTGCTTCTTGTGTGCCATGAACGAATATCACTAAACTTTCTTTTTCTCTAGTTTTCTATTTGGCACCCAGATTCATACCCGTCATCTTGACGCTTGTTACAAAGGTGATGTTTTTAAAGTTTTAAACTCTTTCAGAATTTTAGCTGGAAGGGATGAGAGAGGCAAAATATTGTTTAGCGTGGCTTAAAATGGAAGTTTGGCATAGAATATGTGCTGTTTAGTGAAACTAAAGAACCATGGAAAAAAAGTGTTACAGTGGCATAAATCATTTTTAGTGACTCTGTGCTTGAAAATGGTCAGATTAGATCTTTCTCTCATTGATTTTGTATTTGGTTAATGATTCCAGTTCTGAGATCATAAAGCTATATAAGATGTAAAAGATACGGGAAAATATCTTTAACCTCTACATTTAAACTATGTGTTTCTTTTGACATTGAAATATTGCAATGACCTGGTAATGTTTTCCAATGTTTTAATTTTTGCTGATGTACAAAAATATCACAGAAGAGCTGATTCGTAATTATTACACGTGGTATTGCATAAATTTCTTCCTAATTAAAAAGCTTCTAAATTCTGAATAATCAATTTAAGAAGACATGTGGTTTTGACAAATTATACATTTAATTTCTAAAGATTTATTAGAAATTTGACCTGCAGCTAGTTAATTATGGTTATAGTACTGATGCAGTAGTACTGGAGATTGATATAATGATATGGTTGCAAATTTATTTTGATATCACCTACCTTAGTAGGAGGACATGAGAATACACCTATATTTTGCACCATCTTGTTTATCGTGCAGGGAGGCATTAGTTTAATGAAGAACACAAATATTTGATAGGTCTGCGTTGGCATTTATGTGAAAAGATACTTTCAGCAGAACATAAACGTGTTGAACTTAGTCCTTCAGGTTTTACCCTTTTATAGGCTACATTTCCAGTTGGGTCCAGTGATAGTTTTAGGTGCAAGATACGAACTTTTCAAAAAACTCCATAATAAATTAAATTGATTCTTCCTAATTAATTTTCAGATCACAAAATATTTCTGAAGTAGCTCTATTTGCACTAATTTCCCACCTACTATATTGATACTTCTAGTTTTATGAATGCAGCTAAGTAATTCAAGATGAGTTTTCAAGATATAATACAAGAAGCCTAATTAAGTAATAAATAGAATTTTAAATTATATCTCTCTATCCCATCTGGATTTGCAAGTGATGTATGAGAACCATAGAAAAAAAATGCAGATGAACTTTTAGAATGTGAAATGTTTAGAAAAGCAAGGCATATCTTAACCATGTAGACAGTCTTTTCAGTAACACACAAAGGTTTACCTGTTTTTTTAAAGCAACTGAGAAAAGAAACCTTACCAGGACTGTGGGTTCTTCTCACTGGTCTGAATGGGAACTAAGGAGCTGCTGCTTCATGAAGAGATGTTGGTGGGAGGTGTGTTACAGGACCTGCTGTGTCCGTGTGTGAGAATGGTGGGTGGGGAAAGTGGAGCAAAAGATGACCTGGCTCAAGGCTTTTCACCTTGAGGCAAGAGTGTCCTTGGGTCTTTCAGAGTAAAGAAAAGGTGTGTAGTCTTACCCTGCTTGTCTGAATCAGGGCAGTGTCACTGGTGCCTGCCTTTCCAAGCATTGTTTAATGCCCATTCTACCGTGAGTCCAATTCTGCCTGTAAAAAGAAAAAAAAGAGGAAATAGGCAGAGCTCACTTACTGTGACCAGAAGACAGTCAAAAGTAAGTGTAATGTCACATCAGCCTGATCTCTTATTTTCTCCTCTGGAAACTTAGTAGCTCCTTTTTTCTAAATGTGCAGCTGTGGTTCAAAGCAGTGAAGTGTGACCACACCAGAGATGCCCTGAATGAAGACATGTGTCCTCCCTCCCTGGTCCCCAGGGACCGTCTAGCTCTCTTACAAGGGAGAAAACTAATGTAGTTGAATTCCAACATTTTAAAAACAGAGAGCTTTACGAGCCCTTGTCTTAGATTTTGATTTTTTTTGATTCGAACTTTGTTACTTCTGATAACCAGAAGAACATGAATAGTGCTATGCTAATTGTATATAATATCTGTGCTTACATTTGATATGTAAGTGTAATGCAGTTCAAAAAACAAAATAGGGGAATTGCTGTGATGAAATAAACAGAGGTTCCCAAATTCATCAAATTACTTGATGTCAGTAATTAGAAAGGACTAATAGACAAAAACCAACTGGTATTATAAGATTTGCAGGAGTTATTTCAGGGTTTATAATAATCAACCTGTGCAGTTCTGAATGAAAGCAGCACATTCTCTAATGGTGAAAAATTCTCTTTTAGATTAATTGCTATCTATGCCAGCTGAGGACTCTTTAATTCTTCAGTAATTATCTAGACAGAAGTCAATGAGTGGGCAGAATTTGAGTGAGAAAGAGTATTGGTACTTGATAAATGCAGTCTGGATAGGGTCCCCAAAGACTAAGCATGAACTATTTGATGAGAAATACATTTTGTGTTTTACATATGTCACAAAACCTGATGATATAAAATATCATTTAGACCAACATGAACTCCCTACATTCTCTGTTCATTGTACCATCAGTATCCTGTGGTGAATCAGATAGCTTTGCTTTTACCCCGGCAGCATTCAACTCATTTTTTTTCCAAACCGTTTTTGCAAACCTATGAAATTATTCTGTAGCAGGAGAGGGAAAATATCTCCTAAATCATTCCAGATATGTTAACAGGGAAAGGGTTAATTTGCCCTCAGGAGTTGCTATGTAACTGAGTCCTGCTGGGAGAGTCAGGGTTTCCAGCCAATGAGACTCACCCCTACAATACAATGCATCTATCTTGTGTTTCTTACTTGTTGTCAGTTATTGGAGTTTTTCCTGAACTGGAATTACACTCCTGCTCCTTTCATACTCTCCCACTGAGTCTTAAATAATTGTATTCCACACCAAAGTCAGAAAATAACAGTACAATGGTGTGCTTTTATCCCTGAAAATGTTACTTTGGACAACTTTGAGTGGTGTATAGAAAGATCTCTCATGAAGCAAAAACTAGGAAACTTTTAAAAGATACAATTTCCCGAAGAACTTTAGGGTATAACATGCTTTGGATTGCTTTTAGTCTTCCTGAATGCCTTCTCCTACCTTTGTGTTCTCACCTGTGCACTCAGTCTTCAGCACGTTCTCTTGCACAGAAAGAGCAGAAAAATGTCTCAACCTTAAACTGTTCCTTCCTGCCTAAGGCATTTCAAGAAGCAAGTATTGATTTTCCCTGCATCCTGATTAGACTCTCTCCGTAGCTATTCCTCTTCTCTAAGGCCACTCAAGGCTTGAGGGCTGAAGCACGAATTCTTTAATTTCTCCTTTAGAAGAGCCAGGTGTGTTTTCTCAGCTCAAGCAAAGCCTCTGTGGTTGCGCCAATATATTTGTATGGAAGAGGTGGCACTTCTGAGGGTTTTTTTTTGTTGGTTTGTTTTTTTTTTCTTCCCTGGAGGAGATCCACCTACAGTCCCTTTGAAGGCTACTGATAAGATGAGAGAGAGACTAAGCCTAGCCTGTAAAAACACTGCTTAGGAATCACTGCTTTGGCTGTTGGGTTCTGATAGGAAGCAGGAGAGTGGAGTGGTATCTGTCAACATGTCATTCAAGTCTCAGTAAGTTTTACACTTCACTTAGATCTTTGTGCCTCATTTTTTCCAGTGAGATTCTGTCTGATAATTTGTGTTGGCAAAGCTCTTAGCCTTTCTTGCCTGCTTCTGAAGTTCTACCTCCGAGTGACATAATGTTCCTGCATTGTTCAGCTAGAAGAATAGGCTTTGGTATCAGTGGTGTGCCCTTCTGCTCTTAATAAGATGATTATTAAGAGTCTAAAAAATAATTAAAAACAAAATCTAACAATTTTGAGGCAAATTTTCCAGCAGGTGGACCTTTAACTTTTTAAAGATTTTAATTAGCATATATGCACCAACTTGTCTAAGATCTGACTGGGGATAAGAACTTGTCATACTTCCTTAGGAGAATTACAACACATTTCTCAGGACTGGGAATGTGCGCATGCCTTTCTTGTAACTAAAGCTTCTGTAGATCCAGGCTTACTTTACCCGTCTAACAATCTTGATAACTCCTTAAAAGAGCTTGGCCACAACCCAGTCTTTTGCGGTACACTTTGGCATATTTCATGTCAAAGATAGGATGGATGGATGCAGTAAGAGTGAGATCTCAAAGCCATTTGGCAAAGGACAGAACACACGTTCTTCTTCCCATGTCTCCATATGAAGTTGAGTAAGTCTGTTTTTATGACAGTCTGATAACAATACATGGAAGATCAGTGTCCCATGAATGAGAAGCTTGTTCCTGAGGATGCTTGCTCAAAACTCTGATTGGATTGAAAGAAATAGGGTTTTTTTAGTGTGATGAAAAGGTCTATGCAGAACTGTTCAGTCAGAAGAAGGGTCAAGATACTCAAATGAAGAGTTTTTGGTCTAATTCATGCAAAACCAGTTTGATAGTTTTATAGATCTGTCAAGCCTGATATGTTGAGGGACCACTACATGCTTAGAGACCACCTTGCATGTCCACCTGAACTAAAGGTCCCAGAAGGGCAAAAAATCTATTATACTGCACAAAGCCTGGGGCACTATGCTGTTCACTGCCACAATATCTAACCACACCTCATCTCTGTAAGTTTTCTTTGACTAAAGCATGTGTTTCAGTTGTGATTCCCTGAACATGGACATAATATGTGTGGACATTCAGTCCCTTCTGTGGTCCAATATGGGAGTCTTGCAATTTTATGGGAATTTGCAGATCTGTTTAATCATGTGGGACTAGATTAGTGAAGCAGTTTAGGACTATGCAAATTTTTCTTTGTTGTCTTAAATTGCACAAGTCAGTTAGAATTTGAGGAATGCACCTAAGAACAATTTGATAAGTATGTTCTAGTAGAGTTTGAAAACCAGGAAACATGTTATGAACATTTCAGACTGGACGTCATTGATGGTGCCATTGCTTATTCTGAGTGCAAGTGAGGTCCAGCCCTGCCTGACTTTTCCTGAGATCTCATCTATGTTTGAATATTTATTGCATTAGTATAACAACATAGGGTGAGAGAGCAGTTGTTCCTTTTTGAAAGAGTGTTACCTGTCACAGCCCAGTTACTGTAGTAAAAAAGGAATATGCAGAATCCCTTACCTGCTCATCAGTAGTTACACTATGATAACCTGTATGCTTGTAAAACTGACCCCATTAGTCAAGTTTACTTTTCAGGCTACATCAATAAAGTTACAGTGATAACACTGTCCCTCAGAGGACACGTGCCCTCAGTTAATTCACGCATTATTGATGGCACATGTTCTACAAAAGAAAACAGACATCGATTTGCTAAATATATACCTCAGTTTCTGGGTAGTTCTACCTCATTAAAAGCAAAAATGTACACAAGCTGTTCCCAAACAGAAAGCACATCTGCATGACAGAAACAAAGGTGTGAAAATACAGTGCGTTAGGGCAGCAGGCAGAGTGGAGGTGTTGGCATGATGACCATCATTACCAGCAGATTTCAGGCAATGTCACCACATTGTCATTGCTGTCATTACCCCTGCTAGCCAGGTAGCTGCTATGCCAACACATTTTCCAGTCACCCCTTCATTCTTCTTTCTAAGATACCCAGAGATATGATTCTGGGCTGTTCTTTCAGTGTTTGATGCAGGTTTTGGAACTAGCTAAGTGGCAACTGGATTGTCATGAACACACATCTCAAGCTGCCGAGCGTGGATCTATTGCAGTTTACAATCATGGCATAACCCAGTCCAGTCTGCATTGGGCTTTATGTGACCAGAGCTCTGCTCAAATGTGTCTCAGCCATCTCAGGCCTCTGCCATCCCTCTATACGGGTTGTCCTTGTCATCAGTGCAGGAGCAGAAGCCTTAAATGCTGTTTAAGTCTGACTTAAATTAAATACGGCTTGGGTAAGGTCTAGTCTTTATTAGGGTATATGTATTTATTGAGCTGGAGTTTCAGTCACAGCTTGGTAACTTTGCTCTTCTTCTGGATGAAAGCTGTCAGGGCTAACTTTTCATCAAAAGTTTAAGCTGCAATTAGCAAATCTGTAGAAGAAGTACAGTTGTCCCAATTTATATTCTGATTCTGGTTACAGCTAGGGTGGTAAGATGCCTATGTTTGGAACTCCTATTTATTTTGCATATTCTTGGATTATTTATTTATACATTCTGAGACACTTTTCAGGCTATCAGAACATCAGGAAATACTATCCTTTTGTTAGGTAACTTTCTTTTTTCTACCTCCTTAAAAAAGGCAGAAACAAAGTAGTTACTGAACAGCCTTTTTGAATCTCTGTTTTAGTTTTAATGGAGCTCTGTGCTCTTTTGACTTCAGCCAACCATAAGCATATTCAGCATATAGGAAACTTTATTGTTAGTAGTAGTATTCTCTGCAGTTTAATATTCAACATTTCTACTTGCTCTTCTGCTTTTCCGTACATCTCGATTCTACTTAGGTTTTATAGATCTCCCAGCCTTCCTTCTCCCTGGATTGTATAATGCAATGTGTCAGTGCCATGCATGGCACTCCAGTTACCTCAGCATTTCCATTACAATTCTATGTTTTGAGGGATTTATAGGCTAGCAGTAAAAATCTCTTTCTTGGCTAAACCTTGAAACAGCAGTTTCTAGTCATTTAAAAAGAAAACAAAATGAAACAAACCTTTTTTACCTGACTTCTATTTTTTTCTGGCAACCATTTAGCAGTGGTGTTTGCACTACAGGATCCTCATAAACAGCAAGTGTAGATTCAGTATGTAGCCAGTGTTCAATCTAATAATGTTCTTTTCTTTTTATATCCTTCAAAAATGCATGTTGTCCCCTCTTCATGCATATGATGTCATTGCCTCTTTGCCAATGTTTCAGGGCCTGCAGCCATCAGCCTTTGGGGCCTCAAAAAGGTGCAGTTAGGTCTCTCTCCTTTACCTGCAATGCGGATGTGTTTTACAGTGGGTTTTTTTTTGTTTTGTTTGTCTGTTTTTAAAAAGTTATCCTTCTTTATCTCAAAGCCTAATAACTTACTTTCTACTACTGTGTTGCAGAGCTACAAATTTATCACAATCCAAAACATTGGCTATATATGACTATCTAGAATATCAGGGCTATTGCAAAAAAACTTTAAAAAAAAATAATTGGAAGGGCTATTAAATGTCATGCTTTAATTCTCAGGTGATTTGCTGTCAGAGAATAGGCTGTTAGAGGACCTATATGTGAGTTATACTTTGCCAATCACTAGGGATTCCTGGATTTTCCTTAGAAAAATCTAGTAGCAGTCACTCTTGGAAATGGATTGCTGAACCAGATACAGTTACAGTTTTATCACATAGGGCAGTTCTCTTCCTCTGGCTCCAGGCCAAAGGATTGTATGGATTCTAAGAAACATGGTTGTATGCTCAAGTTTGTGGAGATGAATTATTTTTATAGCCTTTAAGTTGAGCAATCAGCTTTGAAGGCATCTTTACAAATACATATCCACTGATTAAAACAGGCAAAAACCCTTATCAGTAAGTGATTCGCAGACGGGTTGCATGCCTGAGTTCTGGGTCTGGAGATGACTAACTCTATTTTTCCCATCTAAAATAAAATACTGCTCTGAGCTGAATTGTCTTTCACTAGTTGCTGTTATATTTCAGGCCTGAAATAATTCTTCCTGTTAGTGCAAATTCCTGTTCCAGTCATTGCAAGCTATGCATAGTAGTGTACAGCAGACTGAAGAAACCACTTTTTTACTTAATTCCACTGTATTTCATGCTTTTTCCATGTCATTTGTGCCATTTCATGCCAGTAATTTTACTGTTTTACTTTCTTCAGGGCAATTCTTGCTCACAATTGACACCCATTTGCTAGGACTACCTTAGAGTTTTAAATATTCAGTCATTCTCCTGTGACCTAGTGATTTTCTTCCCCATAATTTTTTGACATCATTCATGTGCTTGAGACATGAAGAAAACATCCTTCAACACTAACAACTACATATAGTGAAGGGGGAATTCAAGTTTTCAGATTTTTCAGATTTGTATCACCAGCTGGGGGGAGGGAGAAAGAAAACTGCCAAGGCAGGCAAGTACTGTTTCATATTAACATCTATCGTCAATGAAGAGGTAAAAATCAAAGCCCCTGTGTGTGAGGCAGGGTTAGTGAACTGCCAGTGATTCTCCCAGCAACTGACACAAAGGAATCTGTGAGTATCAAAGCTGAGGCAGCAAGCTTAGTGTCAGCTCTTGCCTAGGGAGTAGAAGAAAACATCACTTTGTCTCTGCTTTCACTGCTTAAACACACACATCATTCACTAGTAACCATTTACTCTGCTGTCAAAACTGTTTCAAGAGAGTGCTACATTTGATTAATAGTAAAATGCATGCAAAAGAAAAAAAAAAAGTCTGTTTCCCCTGAGGTACTTAGTTGGGGAGAATTTCTGCATGCACTTCTTAATTTTTCCATCCTATAAATATGCCTGTAATGTTCCAGAAGTGCTCTGTTGCTTCTAGTAAAGTCATTTTTATTAGAGAGCCTGGTGCACTCATCCTAATTCTAGTTAATGCTCTCTCTCTCAGTGAAGCACATTATGGCATCCTCAGCCTCTTGTACTAACAAAAAAGTGACCAGCAGAACCATGTGTGCAGTACATGATTCATAGTGCTGCTTTCTGAATTGTCCAGTGGGTAATTGCAGTACAAAAACCAGAGAAACAGATGTAGACCCTAAACCTTGGCTGTAAATTTTTGTTTTATGATTATGGGTTTCAAATGTGCTATGTCACACTGACAAATATACAGTAACACCAGAGGAAATAGATTTCTGACTTGAACTTGTGCTTTTTATTTCATTTATAGCTAAGAATATGTTTATTGTAAAGTTTCTGCTATCACAGTCTGAGAGAAAACAGATCAAAGCACTGATTTGAAACCACAATTTCTTTGCATGGACAAAGTCAAAGATATTGGAGAGTTATTGCCTCCTCGCACCTTTATGGGTGCTGGGTAGGCATTTAATATATGTGATAATACTTAAGGTTTCATTGCATTTGAACTAGAGGACTATTAGTTAGCACAATAATTATGATTAGTGCTGATCTAAATTAGAAAAATACTCCCCATTTTATGAATGTAGCTTTTCCTGATACTTTGTCGAAGAAAAACAAGTATTGTGCTATTTCAAAGTGAAATAAGAGATGCACAGGTTACTGTATTGTAGAAACAGTGTGTAAGAAAACTCTTGGGCTATTTGAGGAATTTTTAAATTACATGTGCATTTAGTAATAAATATAAGCATTAGTGCAACTATTATTTGTAATAAAGCATGATGAGCTACCTGGCTCATTTTGATACACTGAGAAACAGCAGCCTTTTCCCAATTCGTACACACTTAAGCATCACTTCCCGACGTTTACTTTCAGAAATTGCCACTCTACATTTTGAGATACAACTGACAGTTATTATTTTTGAGTATGGTATTATAAGACTGCTAATGGGATAAACATAACTATATTTCTGTTTGTCTGATTCTGTTTACTTTTAACTCACATAGGCAACATGTTTTTCTTGGCATAAGCTTAAACTGTTCCAAGAACCCTAGTCCCCACAAAAAGCTGTTTTCTCCCTAAATTGGAGACTGAAAAAAAACATACTGTGTTTTGTGTCATCCTTTCCAGTTATTTTTGTGGTGATACATTACGTATTCCAAATTTCTCGTGCATCCTGTGTCGTCTGGTTAGAAAATAACTGTCTGTTAATTTCGCTTTGCTATTCCAAACAAAACTGTAGCAATGTAGCTAGCCAAGATTAAAAAAAGAAAAAAAGTTTAGCCACTTTTCCACTTGGCTATTTTAATGCAACAAACACTGTTTTGCTGTGCTGAAATAGTTTAAACAAGCTTTCCCTGAAGGATGGCTTTTTCAGAAAGCGTATGCTGTGCATAAATTTTAGATTAGAGAGTGTCAGGGGCTTCTTCAACTGCAGCAGTTCAGGCTGGGGGAGGACACCCCGAAGGGCTGAGAAAGTCCTTAAAAAGTCCTTTAAGAAGATGCTGTTAAACTCCAGCATTTGTAATTCCGCCTGAAGGGAAGAGGGAAAGGGAGGCTGCCTGCTGCAGGGACAACTACAGCTCTCCCGTTGAGGGGGGAAGGAGGCTAAGAAAAGCTTTTGTTTTAATCTCTTCAAAAGGATTCTCTTCCAGATTGCAGCAGGTCCTTTTGCTGGCCCCTGGTTTTCAATGTGGGTATATCAGTTTCAGGGAACAAGTGCGTGTGCTGTGTGGGGGATTTGTTTTGTGGTTTGGGGTTTTTTTGTAAATTCTTGAATCTGTGTGAAAAGTTTTGTTAATACAATCTGCAGGCATTGTCACAGAGCTTTCGGTTCATCAAAGGACTTTTTGTGGAGAGGGGACACCACATCCATTAAAGTGGCTGCGCAGGTCCCAGGGTGAGTCTCTCTCCAGCATTTCTTTACCGTCGCCAATGGTGTGCCATGCCTGCTCAGCGTGCCCCTCTCTGCCCGACTCCTGTCTTGGGCTTTGCAAGAAATGGGCAATAATCAAGTGTCTCGTTTTCTAGTTTCTGCACCTGAGCTTGCTTTGGAGCACAGAAGCAAGGCTCCCGTGTGCCTTGCTTCTGGATGATGCTCACTGCTGGGGCTGAGGTGGCTTGGCTTATTCATTTAAACGTAAAGCATGCATGTGGTTATTGAGCTCATGTCCTTCCCACTGGGGCGGAGGGAGTGTTTCCAGACTGTTGTTTTTAATTTTTAAATTGTCCATAGGAATAAGAACTGGTGGAAGCCTCCATGGAGTCTTTCTCGGTGAGCAAGATTTTGGGGAAGGTAGTTACCTATCCAAAAAGCACCGAACTCTCTGCTGGCTTCCTGCAAGTGGTGGGCCCGCACAGGGCTGGCCCGTGGCATCGTGGCCACCGACTTGGGAAGCCTTTGACACCTCGAGCGGCCATGAGGGAGGGCAGGGCGGTCGGCAGTGTGGTTTAGCGCAGACCTTAGTGCGTGGGAGCAGCCCCTTGCCTTCGCAGCGGCCGTGAGGGCTCGGCCGGGGCCGCCTGCCCCAAGGAGGGCTCCCCGCTCAGCACCATGGGCTGGGTCCTGTTCCCCATGGATTCGCTCGTGGCCTTTCTCCCCTCCCGGGGAGCTGGGGCTCATTAGCCCGCTGAAAGCTGATACAGCCCCTCCGGGGCCACACGAGCGGCCCCAGCCCCTCTGTGCTAATCAGAGACAGGCAGGACCCGGCGGCGGCGGGGCTGGGGAGGGAGAAGAGGGGATGCGTGGCTGCTTCCTGCCCTGAGCTCGGTGGTGGGGACAGACCCTCCCGGGCAATACCAAATATGACCCACTGGGGAAAGCCAGGGAGCGCTGGGCGGCTTAAGAGCCGGGGTGAGGGATGGATGGTGCGGAGAGATGGGGCCTGACCGCCGCCTCCCCCCGCCCTGGAGGGACGGGCCCCTGCGATTCCCCGCTGGGAGCGGGGCTGGCACCGGCCACAGTCCCTGCGAGTGGTATTGAGCGGGGTCCCCGCGGGTGGCATTGAGCGGGGTCCCCGGGGCAGCGCCCGGGTGAGGCTGCGCCCGAGCCCGGCCCGCCAGCGCAGCAGCTGGGGCGAAGCCCGTGTCCCTGGCTGTGGAACAGCGGCAGCGCCTGCGCCTCGCTCGCGGCCTCTCCGGGGAGGAAAGGAATGTGTGTGTGTGTGAGGGAGGGGGGCACAGAACTTTCAGCAAATTGAGCTGGAATTTACAAATTCTCCGTTCCCTGCAACCGCTGAAAACACCGCTGTTTTACTTCCCACCCCCTTCCCCTCCTCCTCGCTGCTGTGTTTAGCTTTTTTTTTTTTTTTTTTTTTTTTTTCTTTTTTTTTTTTTTTT